>JAFFST010046824.1:113315-124212 GCA_022414735.1 Noturus placidus
TATATATTCCCATTTAATGAACCCTGCCAACGGATTTGTCTTTTCTTCATCTACTATATTTATTTATGTCTATTCCTTTTTAATATATTTCCGTTTGTTAAGGAAAATAGGTGTGTGCCCCCCCTCCAATTGTACACTTGGTTGCGCCCATACTCAACGCAAGTCCGTAGATATATTTTAGCAGCTCAGACTGTAAGAAATGGAGACAGCAGCCAAGTGTAGGAACGTGCAGCAGAACATACAGTACAAGCTTTTTTCCAAACAGTAAGTAACTACTCACTACACAGTAGTGTACACTCACTACTTTACATTGTAGCAAAGTGTCATTTCTTCAGTGTTGTCACATGAAAATTTATCATCAAATATTTACAAAAATGGGAGGGGTGTACTCACTTTTGTGAGATACTGTATATATTTCTTTTAATTCAATACTTTGTCAGCTGCTACTCACAGGACTGTTGAAAACATTCGCAACCTCTGACTTGATAGTAGAGAGAGACCAACGTGACATGCCCAGACTGGTCATTATTGTAGTCCTTAGTTCATTAAGGAGGGAAGATGTGAAGTTCTGTTGGAAATGATATGTTACGTAAATAAATTAAAGTCCATGTTTACCTTTTACTGACATGCAGAAGTACTAATTATTTGATTTTACTTAGTTCTATTCTTATCACTGTACACACAATATGACAAGTGTAGAAGAACATAGACTAGTTTTCTCAATGGACTGATTTTTTTAATGCACTGTTGATGCATATTTCAAAATATTAAAATATGAGCGAATCTGTTCCTTTTCCATAGGCTACATTTTAAAAATGTAATTTAGTTATTACAAATGAAAAAACACCCATATACATGCATGAACAGAAATGAGTAAGAATCTGATATATCTTTAACTGACCCATGACTGGCCCACTTTAATTCTGAGCTTCGGATTAATGGAGAAGGGGACAGAGTCGGTCGCTTCACTCATTCCTACATTAGGCTTCTCAGAAAAGGTGAAAGAGACAGAGTCGCTGGCTTCACTCACTCCCACATCACTAACTGCTCTGTATCGGACCAAGTATTGGTCTGCTGGCTTTAGTTCAGTTAGTATGAAGCTGGTCTGTGCATCTGAAGTGTCTGTGACTGTCCATTCTTCAATGTCATCTTCTGAATCAGTTGGCGGTGTCATCCTGTATTCAACTCTGAACCGTACCGTCTCTCCAGTTGGGGATTTTGAAAGCTTTAGGAGGACATTCTCATCACTGGTCTGCACCGCAGGTGGAGGCGGTTTGGATACAGGCTGGAACCTAAGATCTGTCAAAACGCCTTTCTGGTAAAGTCGGATGGAGGTTCCTGGATTGCTGGGGTCAGATATGGAGGCAATGATGAACTTGATTCTCTTCTCATTTTTATTGGCCTTTGAAAAACTTCTAAAGAGAGAAATATTCTGCCTCATGCTCGCAAGAATGTCAGGAGAAGTGAACCAGGGCTGTGTGTCTTGGAGAGAGAAATCACTCTCACTTGTTTGATCCAACGTTGTAAATCTTTCAGAGTTCTCAAGGTCTTGTATAGCCACAAGGTAGGAGTCTTCAAACTTGAGAGATGTAAAAGACAAACATATCGCCACATCAACATCATGATCCAAGAGAATGGAACTGAGAGAGCAAGATGATTTCACAACTGTGAGGTCCTTCAGCCCACTCGTATAGGAACTCAGAATATTTAATTCAGTTGTAACATCATCTAACCATTTGTTCATGTTGTTAGCAGTGAAGGGTGATGTGTAATGGATTTTCAGGATGTCCCCCAATGCCTTGTCCTCTTGTGTCCCTCCTCGAATAGCTGGCAAAAGTCTGGAGAGTGCTTTCTGGAATGATCTTCTATAATTCTTCTGTAATGTCTGAAACTTTAACAGCCTGTCTTTTAGATCAGGGAAATCATTTGTCATTTGATTTTTGATCAAATCATTGCATCTTCTCTCCTCTTCACCGAGCTCCTCCAGCAAATGTTCTGTTTTATCCACCAGACTCACATTGATTTCTCTCACCAACTTTGCAGCCTTATCATCCAAAAGTGTGAGAGGATACAGCCACACCTTCAGTGGCACACCTTTATTTTGTCGTTGCTTCATCAGAGTGGGCAACTTCTTGTACACTTCCAGGGATTCCATGTATGTGGTGGGGTTTTCTTCAAGCTCAAAATCACCATAAAATGTGACACTGATATTCTCAGCCAGTTGTTTTTCCTCTTCATTCATCTTTAGGGATGCTTCCCCCTCAATGGAAATGGTAGGGATCTTCTTGACCACTGCATGAAGGTTTCCTTCAACGGTCTGTTTGTTCTCATTTTTATCAGTTATATGATCAAACACCATGAAAGCCTGAGCTCCATACAGTACAGCTGTAACTACATGGGTGGCTGTTTTCTGGTCAAATACTTGTGGATAGGTGATATTTCCAAGCTCCTTCATAGTGAGTTGTTCAAATTTTGTGGTCTGGCTGTAGTGCATAGTAACTCTGCACTGACGTGCTGAGGATTTGTTATCACGCAGGTACTTGGCCGATCCTCCAACTTCCACCAAACCACTGAGGAAACTGGCTTTAAGGGAAGCACTTATATCTAGGAGATTGGCCTTATCACTGAGGGTGTCTGAGGCAGCAAACTTCAGATGTGTTTTAGGCTGCTGATGCACATCAAGGTCATCGCGTAATGCTTTCTTATCCCATAAAGTAACACCTGAAACAAGAAAGTGATGAGAAATGATAGCTGCATCACAAATATTTTCGATTAATCAATTTTTTTTCTGATGATATATGATTTACTTTTTATACGACAGTGCAGATGTATGCTCAATTTTGATTGGTCAGAATGTCTTGATTAATTTTCCAATACCAAGAGCTTTAACAGTAATACAGCTGCAAATCACACATTTATATTACCATGCTTGTTTTAGTACAGAATATTTCTATAGAAACAACTCACAGATTTGTATGGCAAATGCTCCACATAAACAAAATACAAAAATTGTTTATATACGTTTTCTATGAGGAGATGTTTATATGATTTATTTTTATGGAAGGTGTCTAGTGTCAGAGATTTTTAACAGTCAGAGACAATGGGAAAGTCTTCAGGATGGAGTACATTTTAGCTTTTGGTAATATGACAAGCTACATTTTTTATCTTTAATAACTTCACAAGACAGAGAACAAAAGATGGCTAAATAAAAATACATTAAAATATGTGTGATGGCCTGCAATTACTCTTCAAATCTTTATAAGTTGTTCCACTTTATTGTTCTGAAAATATTCTAGCATTTTAAATGTTGCCAAAATGAAAAAGGAGATAATAATAATAAAGATTTAATTCCAGGTCTGTTCAGAGACACACCTACTTCTACACATATAACACTATTTACTTATGGAAAAACATTTACTGCCAAATTGTAAACAGTTATAAGTTTACAATAGGAAATGCATATTATTACTTTGATTATTAGCATCACTCACATCACTGTTCATCTCATCATCTGAGGTAAAAGCTGAGATGTATCTACAGGACAGTCAATTCCCTGGGGCCCCACGTATAGAGAGGTTCCCGAATACTGGTCATTTAAATAAATCAGAAATTTTCAGCTTAAAATAATTTTCAGCAACATCTCAACAACCCCCGTAAAAGGTCGAGATGTGCAATGTGAGAGCGCATTTCAACAACACCTACATGTTGGTCATATTTAAATTAATATTTGTAACAATTTTTTATGATTTTAGCATAATTAGTAGTAATTGATACTAATAGAGAACTTTTATCAGATACAGTCAATGTATGAGAGTGGCTGAGTAGCTGCTGTTATATAAAAAATGTCCTTGTATAAGATTTTCTGCAAGATTGACAATATTGCTCTAAAACAAGTTGTTCAATATTATGTACTTTGTCTAGATAATGAAAAGACACACACACACACACACACACACACACACACACACACACACACACAAACATGGACTTATTTAAAAAAAAAAAAAAAAGCTTTTCCATTGCACATCTCTTTCTGTTTTTGTCTTGTCATTCAGATTCTGCGAATAAAGTGACTGTCCATAATGGTTAACTTTGCCACTGCCTGTCTCACATTGCTCAGATCTATAGTTATAGTAGTTATACTGTAGTTATATTAGTTAACTAACTGTTTTGTTATATCAGCCTTGATTTTTGCTTGTTGGAGCAGTTGTAGATTCATGTCATGGTGTAGGTATAGAACCCCAACATTGGTTCAAGCCCAAGGATTCCCATCATTGCAAGTTTTGAAATTGACTCACCCTCACTTTCAGTCTAACTTTATCTTGACTCACTCTCAACCCCCTTAAATCTCAGTCTTTACTCAGTCTTGGCTAATCCTGGTCTGAACTTGTCTAAAGGGTTGACTACAGATTAAGGACTGATATGGTGATGTTTTTGGTAAGGAGACATTTATTTAACATTCATGGAAGGAGTCTCTAATGTCAGTACTTTGTGGACTTTGTGCTTTTTGAAATCAAATAATTTTCCAAATTATATATTTGTAACCTCTTTTTGCTCAATTAATGTAATAATTCATCAAACAATCAATGTTGACTGTTTTCATGTTGTCATAAAAATTCGTCATTTATTATGATTGTTTTCCCAAACACTTCAGAGGTAGGTCGAACAACTTCTAGTATTTCATTATTGCATACAGTATGTGTATAGCTAATTATTGACATTAATATTATTAATGACAACCATCTTTAGACTGCAAATAGTGAACTAAATGGTGTGTAAATTGCACCTGGAATAAAAGTGTCCCTGCGGCAATCGTACAGCATGCCGGGATACAGAGGCCTTCCCAGGGCAGATATTTCCATGCATCTGGAATCCATGACTGTTTCAAGAAAATAAAAGTACAAAGGATTATTGAAAAATTCATAAAAATGTGCAGTTGTGAACAGTTGCAGTTGTGACAGTGTGGCATAATCAGGGATGTAGTCTTAAGATAAAATAATGTGGAAAATATTCTTTGATTTTCCAAAATCTTGTGGAAGTTCTACAAAATTACAGTAATTGAGGGGAATTGATCAAAATGTCTTTTGTATGACAATTTGTAAAGCGGTTTCTTGTTATGGTTTATAGGAGAATGTGTTATATCAGGAGGATGTGCAGCAGTCATTAGGATGTGTAGGCCATCATGGGTCTGGTACACCAGTGGTGTATTTTCCATGACAAACAATTACCGGTGAATGAATAATCACTACCAGCCAGCACCCTTGATTGTATGTCTTGTGTGTGAATGTGTGCTGATGGTATCCTGCAGTGGACTCGCACCTGATCCTGGGTGAATTTAGAGGTGTATCTTCTTACATTTCAGCAGTGCTTGTTGCTATCCACTGCAAAAGCTATTTATATAGGCTTAGATTACAGGAACTTTAGCAGTGGCAAAGATATTTCAACCTTATTTCGATCAGTGTCCTCCCTTATTTATTGTAAGACTTAAAATAAAGTGTAAAGTGAAAGAGTTGACCTCGTGACAGAAAATCTAACCTCCAACACCTCTCTCTAACAGCTCTTTCACATTTGCTTCAAACCTTTAACACGTCTTTCTGACACCTCCTTCCAAATCTTCAACACCTGTTTTTCTGACACGTCCTTCAAGCCCTTAACACTTCTTATCCAGCTTACTAAATTAGATTAAATGGGCATCAAACTTACATTTTGATGAAGATGATGGACACAAATTGACAAACTTGATTCTTCTTCTTCTTCTTCTGCCTTAAAATGAATCATACAGACCAAACCATAAGTCATAGAGACATGAAACTTGGTCAGAAGGTAGAACTCCCTCCCACTACATAGGCAAGAGAGTTTAGCTTTTTTGAGCTATTTTATTTTGTCCTACAAAAAAAATATTTCCTGTTGATCCCTCCCAAACAAAATTGTTTTATCCTGTGTATCCACCATGATAGAAAATGTCCTTTTGGTTGCTCTCAGTCATGGGCGTAACCACGCACTCTTTGGGGGGCTCGTGACCCCCCCAATGTTGAGGAAATACCAATCTGTCCCCCCCAATATACAGGAGAAAATATTTTCTATATGTTCCGTGTTAAATTTCCCTGCCAATGGATCTGTCTTTACTTCATCTATTCTATTTATTTTATTTATATATTTATTTATTTATATATTTTTTAAATATATTCACGTTTGTTACGGAAAATATACCCCCCCCCCCCCCAATTGTACACTTGGTTTCGCCCAGACTCAACGCAAGGTCGGTGATGTATTTTAGCAGTTTCCCCATGCTGTGGGAGATTCTATCACTCAGAAACCACGTGATTTCAAACAGTTACTGTAATCCTAAACCTATGTTCTACATATACAAAATTTCAGTATCAAATTGTGGAAGTTTGGCTGCGCGTGGGGGGGCTGGTTAGCGCTTGGACCCCCCCAACGCCCTTGCTCTCAGTACATGTCACTGACAGGGATAAATCTGAAACATTTACAGTAATTTAGAAACTCTAATCTACATTCTTTACTTACTGTACTAAAGTTACTTCATCAGCTCTCACCATGTGACACAGCGTCTGCAACTGACTAAACTAGCCTTTTGTCTCAAATTGCCTACTTATGTATTGTTTTAGATAGGTATCGAGTACTAACTAACTCTAACTCTAAGCAGTTTTCATCGTTTTGAATTTACAAAACCTCTCATGTAGCCTTCAAATGCTACCAAAAGATTGGTTTTGTTTACCAGTCATCTGGTAAACAAGCTGTTTTGCAGGGAGGAATGGGCAAAAATTTCAGTCTCTCGATGTGCAAATCTGATAGAGACATACCCCAAGTGACTTACAGCTGTAATCGCAGCAAAAGGTGGTGCTACAAAGTATTAACTTAAGGGGGCTCAATAATTTTGCTCGCCCAATTTTTCAGTTTTTTATTTGTTGAAAAAGTTTGAAATATCCAATAAATTTGGTTCCACTTCATGATTGTGTCCCACCTGTTGTTGATTCTTCACAAAAAATTACAGTTTTATATCTTTATGTTTGAGGCCTGAAATGTGGCAAAAGGTCGAACAGTTCAAGGGGGTCGAATACTTTCGCAAGGCACTGTATATGCAAGTCTCATTTCCTCAGTCATTGAAAATGCAGACTTTGGCTTTGGCTAGCCTTAAAATCACAAAGAAAATATTTAAAGGCATTGTAATTATTTGCATGTGTGATTTAATGTTTATATTATTCATGATATTAAGTGTTTAAAAAAGTATTTTTTAAAAATACTTAAATAGAATAGAATACACACTGAACAAATATCATCTACAGTCAACCTATATGAGGGTAATATTGAAAGAAAGCATAGCCTTACCTGAAATGCTGTCTCAAGCTTCTGATCAGCCCTGAGTTAATGGAACCAGTAGAGATGGAGCAGGAAGGAGACCAGATTTAAAAGCAGTTGTTGAGATGGGTGGAGAAATATGCTGACATACACCCCCAACACCATTAAAGGTCATAAGTAATGTAGAAACAAACCATGCTTGCACATTATAGGTGTGCCTTATTGTGTAAAATATAACAATTAAGAATATATAGTCATGAGAAAAAAAGTACACAAATTGAGAAATTTTGGCCCAATCTTCTTTACAGCATTGCTTCTGAGGTCTGAACTTTGACTTGGCCATACAAACTATACAGATGTGTATTTGCTGTTGTGTTCAGGATCATTGTCCTGTTGCATGACCCAATTTCGGCCCAGCTTATTCTGCTGGACAGATGGCCTCACATTTGTCTCAAGGATATTCTTGTATAAAGTGGAGTTTATCGTTGTGTCAATGACTGCATGTTTCCTAGGTCCTGTGGCTGCAAAACAAACCTGAATCATCACCCCTTCACCACCATGCTTCACACTTTCTATGAGGTTCTTGTGGTGATGCTCTGCATTTAGTTTTTACCAAACATGGTGCTGTACATGATGAACAAACATCTCCACCATAGTCTCATCAGTCCAGAGGATATTGTTTGTTAAGTTCTTGTCTTATACCATTCACAGAACCAGAATTTGAACCCTGCTCTGGCTGATTTCCCCTTGTCTGAATTCAGGAAGAAGTTTACACAGACACACAGAGTTCAGTGCAAAAGATGTTCAATTTAATGATACAGAAAACATAGTGTAAATATACACAAGAAATATTGATAATGAATGATAAATATCAATTGGAACAGGTCACAGATAAACTCAGAACATCTGTTATGTAAACATTTCTTTTCTTCTTTAGCCATTCAGATGAGTATTTTCTGTTGTGCTTGGGATCATTGTCCTGTTGCATGACCCAATTTCGGCCCAGCTTAATCTGCTGAACAGATGGCCTCACATTTGTCTCAAGGATATTCTTGTATAAAGTGGAGTTTATCGTTGTGTCAATGACTGCATGTTTCCTAGGTCCTGTGGCTGCAAAACAAACCCGAATCATCACCCTTCCACCACCATGCTTCACCCTTTGTATGAGGTTCTTGTGGTGATGCTCTGCATTTAGTTTTTACCAAACATGGTGCTGTGCATGATGAACAAACATCTCCACCGTAGTCTCATCAGTCCAGAGGATATTGTTTGTTAAGTTCTTGTCTTATACCATTCACAGAACCAGAATTTGAACCCTGCACTGGCTGATTTCCCCTCGTCTGAATTCAGGAAGAGGTTTACACAGACACACAGAGTTCAGTGCAAAAGATCCTTAATTTAATGATACAGAAAACATAGTGTAAATATACACAAGAAATATTGATAATGAATGATAAATATCAATTGGAACAGGTCACAGATAAACTCAGAACATCTGTTATGTAAACATGTCTTTTCTTCTTTAGCCATTCAGATGAGTATTTTCTGTTGTGCTTGGGATCATTGTCCTGTTGCAAGACCCAATTTCGGCCCAGCTTAATCTGCTGGACAGATGGCCTCACATTTGTCTCAAGGATATTCTTGTATAAAGTGGAGTTTATCGTTGTGTCAATGACTGCATGTTTCCTAGGTCCTGTGGCTGCAAAACAAACCTGAATCATCACCCCTCCACCACCATGCTTCACCCTTTGTATGAGGTGCTTGTGGTGATGCTCTGCATTTAGTTTTTACCAAACATGGTGCTGTGCATGATGAACAAACATCTCCACCGTAGTCTCATCAGTCCAGAGGATATTGTTTGTTAAGTTCTTGTCTTATATCATTCACAGAACCAGAATTTGAACCCTGCACTGGCTGATTTCCCCTCGTCTGAATTCAGGAAGAAGTTTACACAGACACACAGAGTTCAGTGCAAAAGATCCTCAATTTAATGATACAGAAGGCATAGTGTAAATATACACAAGAAATATTGATAATGAATGATAAATATCAATTGGAACAGGTCACAGATAAACTCAGAACATCTGTTATGTAAACAAGTCTTTTCTTCTTTAGCCATTCAGATGAGTATTTTCTGTTGTGCTTGGAATCATTGTCCTGTTGCATGACCCAATTTCGGCCCAGCTTAATCTGCTGAACAGATGGCCTCACATTTGTCTCAAGGATATTCTTGTATAAAGTGTAGTTAATCGTTGTGTCAATGACTGCATGTTTCCTAGGTCCTGTGGCTGCAAAACAAACCCGAATCATCACCCCTCCACCCCCATGCTTCACACTTTGTATCAGGTACTTGTGGTGATGCTCTACATTTAGTTTTTACCAAACATGGTGCTGTGCATGATGAACAAACATCTCCACCTTAGTCTCATCAGTCCAGAGGATATTGTTTGTTAAGTTCTTGTCTTATACCATTCACAGAACCAGAATTTTAAACTTGCTCCGGCTGATTTTTTCTTGTATGAATTCAGGAAGAAGTTTACACGGACACACAGAGTTCAGTGCAAAAGCTTCTTAGTTTAATGATAATGCCCCTGGGCCTGTGTCATTTAACCCCTTGTTTTGACTTCCATACATTTGTATAGTCCTTATGAATTCCTCAACAAAGTGCAGCTCTGGTCTTCAACTTTCAGAGGAGTCCGGTCTCCACTCTAGTCAGACCACTGGAGAGGAGCAGTGCCGGTCACCAGTACATCTTGGTCGTGTGTGACTATTCTACTCAGTACCCTGAAGCCTTCCCACTCAGATCAACTACAACTGCCAAGGTAATCAGTGCTCTTGTGCAAATGTTTTACAGAGTCAGTATCCCATAGGAGATAATCACAGGCCACGTCACCAACTTTCCATCGAGCTTAATGAAGCACCTCCACAGATAGCTGGGTATTCAGGCGATCAAGACGAGTCACTATCACCCGCAGATGAACGGACTAATTGAGAGATTTAACCAGACACTCATGAACATGCTGAAGAAGTTATCCAGGTATCCAGGATCCTGAAGAAGGACGAGCGCATTGGAGCGGTTGTGCTGCACGCGGGGGCGAACGACATCAGGATGAGGCAGACGGAGGTGCTGAAGAGGCACTTCGCCAGACTGATCGAGACGGTTCGAGGCAGCGCACTCACCGCAAAGGTCGTCGTCTCTGGACCTCTACCCACCTACAGACGGGGAGCTGAAAGGTTCAGTAGACTTCTGGCTCTAAATGACTGGCTAGTTTCCTTTTGTAAAGAACAGAATCTAGCCTTCTCTAATAACTCAAATTTGTTTTGGGAGCGTCCTATGATGTTCCGTCCGGATGGCCTGCACCCCAGCATCCTCGGAGCAGAACTGCTATTGGACAACATCGCCAAGGCGCTCCACTCCAAGTGACTACTTACCGTAAGTACATCCTCCAACAACAATAACAACTCTAATCTTGAACATTATTCAATACATAGTCCAAAACCCATAATACATACTATAGAGACTGTGTCTGTTCCCCGAGCTTTACCAAAACATAGAAAATCTCAGAAAGTCTGTTTT
>JAFFST010046824.1:189238-199381 GCA_022414735.1 Noturus placidus
CCCATGCTGTGGGAGCTTCTATCACTCAGAAACCACGTGATTTCAAACAGTAACTGTAATCCTAAATATGTTCTACATATACAAAATTTCAGTATCAAATTTTGGAAGTTTGGCTGCGCGGGGGGGCGGGGTTAGCGCTTGGACCCCCCCCCAATGTCCAAGCGCTTGGACTCCCCCAATGTCCATAACATGGTTACGCCCTTGATGCACATGCACGCCTTTTTCATGTCCTTTCCCCTTCAGTGAATGGGCTACTTGCGTTCAGGGCTATGATGGATTACTGTTTTGAAATAGCTCGATTCTTGCATCTTCGGTAGCATTGTTTACATTTGACAGTACAGTAGGATAGCAACATATAACGTTTGTCTTACAATAGTATTGGGCTCACATTTGGGTGTTTGTTTCTATTAACTGGTATGTTCTTCCCTACAATCTGACACCTTTGTCCAGCTTACTACAAGGAACTTCAATATATAGACTGTCACTGACATTTACTTTCATTTATTTTCAGGTGTTTCCTATATTACCTTATCAAGGGCCTTATAAATCACAAGTGCTGATAAACCACAGATTTTGGCAACTCTGTAAGTAGGAAGCAGTGTATTGACCTGGTTTCGAATTGTCTGGACCTGCCATGTTTAAACACGTGGGAACGTACTGTTTCACCATGGCGTTCGGCATTTAAACACACAGACACACAAACACAAGCCATTTGGAAATATTAGGGCTGACATGATTTTGAACACTGCACAATTGTTCAGAGAACGTGCCTGATCTGCTGCACGTCACATCATTTACACAGCGTTCAAATATGACGGCTTAACAGCAACGTTTCCAGGGTGCAATTTCACAAGAACAGGGTTTGGCAAGCGCACCTCTTGAGTCACCTTAACATAACCCTATTGATAGGCATAAAAAAAGAGCTTGCTCAAACGGGTCGTTTGATTTGCGTCCGGCTATTCTGCTCGTGTCTCGTCACTCGATATTTCCAGATGCGTAATAAATAAACTGTTGTCACTTGAGTCATTTGAGGTGATGAATTGGTGATGATTCAGAGTAAAGATGACTCACCAACTAAGATCCATAGGCTAGTCCATTTCTTGCTCTTGCGTCTACTGTATGTACCTTTCTGAGTGATTCCACATTTACATTTACATTTGTTCATTTAGCAGACACTTTTATCCAAAGCGACTTACTAATGAGAGCACACTCACACACCAATGGTAGCAGAGCGGCCATGCAAGGTGCTAGCTTACCA
This sequence comes from Noturus placidus, assembly GCA_022414735.1. Taxonomy (NCBI): domain Eukaryota; kingdom Metazoa; phylum Chordata; class Actinopteri; order Siluriformes; family Ictaluridae; genus Noturus; species Noturus placidus. The sequence goes on from JAFFST010046824.1 coordinate 190,497, forward strand.
TTGGGGCAACTTAGGGTTCAGTGTCTTGCCCAAGGACACTTCGGCATGGGATCACCCGGGCCGGGATTCGAACCGCCAACCCTACGATTAGTGGATTAGTGGACAACCCGCTCTACCCACTGAGCCACAGCCGCCCATATAGTGCTTCATTTGTGCTCTACTTATATTATTCATACAAATATGGACGTAAAGTGAAGTTAAGATACATTTTAAACACAGGCAAATCATTAAGAATGTTCTTGATGATGTCATTCCATTAACATGTATGCTAGCTATACACATTTTCTGTATTTGCTCATTCGATTTGTTTTTAAAATCTTAACCCTGTTACTTTCAAAACTGTTATTAACTTATGAGCAAAATGCAGCCATTCTCAGCAAAGAAACTTTGCATGAGTAAATACATTAAATTTATGGCATTTGGCAGACGCCCTTATCCAGAGAGACTTACATTTATCTCATTTATACAGCTGAGGGTTAAAGGCCTTGCTCAAAGCTCAGCAGTATTCACTTGGCAGATGCTGGGATGTGAACTCACAGCCTTCCAATCAGTAGTCTAACCTCTTAACCATTGAGCTACCACTGCTTAACAAACTAACACACAAACAAACAAACAAACAATTTATCATTTATCCCCAGTCCAAAGACATGCATGGTAGGCTGATTGGCGTGTCTAAAGTGTCCGTAGTGTATGAATGTGTGTGTGTGTGTGTATGTGATTGTGCCCTGTGATGGACTGGCACCCTGTCCAGGGTGTACCCCGCCTTGTGCTCGATGCTCCCTGGGATAGACTCCAGATTCCCCCGTGACCCTGAAAAGGAGTAAGCGGTTGAAGATGGATGGATGGATGGATGGAATGAGTCTCCAGTTCCCAGAAGTTTTCCAACATGGGAAACTTTTCCCAACAGAGAAGTTGACATTTTCTCAGTAACATGACAAGCTGCATTATTATTTGTTTTTGTCCTTAACTTCAAGAAAAAAAAGTCATAAATTATGACAGGAATTAACGTTCCACATTACATACTCTACTGTATACTGTAACTACACATGGGTAAAAGTAGTACAATTTCTTTAATTAATTAAAAATATATATATTTGTGGTCAATTTGCTGTGGTATAAGAAGAATAAAACATTTTGGGATATGTAGTTATAGGGAAATAATCCACGTCGGGGTGGTAACAGTAACTCTACTGTGGGTCTGCCCATACCACGCACTCTGTTGTTGATTGTTTTCCATTTACTTCATGCCACAACTTTTTTATACCTTACGTATTGTATAATTTGTTGATGTAATGTAGGTTTTACACCATAATTATCCATAAGGTAAAACCGCTGAACCCTGAGGGTCAAAATACTATGGACTAATATCGTAAAGTGACAGGATTGTCAAATAATCTCAAGGTCTGTCTTATTTCTCTTTGGAAATGTGTCATTGCTAAACTGTGATAGCGGGTCACGTGTGTATAATAGCATAAATGTTTTCCAACACATCTCCTCTAATTTGAGTGCTGTATGCTCACATGAGTTGTCTCCGTCTGCGCTGCATTTTGTGTATGAGCTGAAAGGATAATGCCGTCCTTTTTTTTTTTTTGTTTGTGTGTGTGTGTCTGTCAGTTCATTCTTCCAACCGATGAAGGAACCTGAATAGGATCGACTGAGATTTAATAATAGGGAAGGCCAGACCACAATGAATGCAAAGTCCCTTTGATGGAATGTAATTTTTCCAGTGTAATCTAATAGGACAGGATGGCAGAATAGGCCATGAGTTAGTGTGGGGAGAAGAAAAGGAGGGGGAGGCCATTACTGCAAAGCCTGCACTATCTCAACAGAGCTGTGTCTGAATAGTAAGCAGCGTCTTATTTAGAGGCCTCAACACTGTCACTAAGGAGACAGGAGAGACCGAGGGAGAGAGAGGGCGCCCAAGGAAAACAGCCTGTGTGTGTGTGTGTGTGTGTGTGTATGTGGGTGAGAGCGGGAGTAAGGGAGAACGACAGGCGTGTGCCTCTGTGTGTATATGTGTGTGTAAAAGCAGCAGATGTGCAGTTACGATCGTATTATGTTCAGGGTTATGGCTCCAGTTCTCTTCTTCTCCGTCACTCTCTCTCTCCTATGATTCTATACAGAGAGGCCAGTTATGTCGCTTTACATTTGGCATCCTGTTTAACTCATCATTTATTTTTTGTTGTTAAATAAAGAAATACAGGCTTTAATAAACAATGTACACACATATACACATACACATAAACACACATGCAACTCATCACTGTCTATATAAATCAACACAAAGAAACTTGACTCAGTATCAGGCTAATCATCAAGTCATATTCCATACAACCTCACATGTTAAATATATGTTTTCTTCAGTCTGTTACAGACATTTTAAAACAGTAGCTAAACTAGTTAGCATAAAGCTGATTGTTTTTAATCATACATTTACCAGACACTTTTATCCAAAGCAACTTACAAAGGAGACTTACACACTCACACACCAATGGTAGCAGAGCTGCATGCAAGGTGCTAGCTTGCCATTGGGGACAACTTAGGGTTCAGTGTCTTGCCCAAGGACACTTCGGCATGGGATCACCCGGGCCAAGATTCGAACCACCAACCCTACGATTAGTGGACTAGTGGACAACCCGCTCTACTGACTGAGCCACAGCCTTTAGGTTATTATTTTATTTTTAGTTTGGCTAGCTCAACGTCGAATAGCTATATTAACTATATTAACTATAGGTTATATTAACTAATCAAACTAGTTAGCTGGTTAATTTGTGTGAATAATACTCTTATTTTGTGCTACTGATGAGACTTCCGATTCACTTTAACCGAGTCTGTTCATTCAAACTGCTTGATTCAGTGAAGATGAACCGATGTATAAAATATAATAACTGTACGGATCATCCATTAGTTTCTTGTTGACTGGAGATTACGTACTAATCCGTGTTCTCTTTGGCTAAGTAAGAACTGAAAACACTTTAGCCTCAAACACAAATCACAGCTGATGACATGACCAACTAGCCTGAATTGTATTTGAGACACTTTATCACCTTGAGCCAAGCTCATCCTTGGCATCTATTGATATCTAGTTCTATAAATCTCTTGCTTGAACCTTATCCTTACTGCACAGCACTAATCAGCACAGGACTCTACACTTACTCTTTATTTATGCATGTTCATGAACAGTGGTCTTATGTGGAAGCTCTTTGGCTGAACCTTAGCTGGCAGGTGTAACAGTTTCACAGAATAAATTATCGTGTGTGTGTGTGTGTGGGGGGGGGGGATTCTGCTTTAAACTAACAATGCATAAATATATTAGACTTTTCCATGCACTGACATTTCTCAAACATTTTGGCTTTGTAGTTCTCCCTCAGTATTGAACAATACAGAAGTGTAGAGAAAAGCTTAAGCACAAATCAGTCCATTGCTCTTTCACATGTTGCCAAATTTATATATTCCTCCCCCTGAAAAAATATAGAGATAATTCTATATAATAAACATTGGTTATTAAGAGAGAGAGAGAGAGAGAGAGAGAGAGAACCCTACAAAAACAACCACCATGAGCACTCCAGAGCTGCAGACTTGTTGATCCTACAGTGAGCTGAAACCATATGAGACTGTGAACATTTTAATCTCATACAGACATCTGGAGGCCTCGATTTCTCTCTCTGCATGGATTATAGCTGCTTCTCTTTGCATGAGGATTAATGGATTGCGATGCTTTACCGCTTTTGTTGTGGTACTTCACACTGCACCACTGATGTCTTGTTTACACGGCATCTTTGAGCTGTTTTTATTTATGTTTATTTATTTATTTCATATCTCATATTCATATTCATTATTTCTCCAAATCCTGTTTAATATGGATTATGTAGCATGAGTGTTCTGGGATTTTCAGAGCCCTACAGACTCCAGCATAATGCGCCCACTCCAAAGAAGATGTTTTATTTTGGGAGTTTTTGTTGTGAGTTTTTGTTGTGAAGCTGCGCCTCAGATATATGAAGCAGTATTTGACGCAGAGTTTAATAACTGTGCAAGCTACACTGACTGTATCTGACGATATAAGAAAAAGAACAGCTTGCATATGCGTATGAAACTAGTTGATAATGAAGCATCTTATATTCTTACATCTTACATAAAATGGTCCGAGGTAAAAAGAAATTGCAGGGCACAATCACGGACAATTTAGAAATGCCAGCGAGCCTACAGCACATGACTTTGGATAGGAGGAAAACACCAAAGCACAGGGAGAACATGCAAACACTGCGTACACAGGGCACACACAGGATTTAAACCCTCGATCATTCAAGAAGCAAAGAGTGAGCATTTTATGTAACAATTTGTAGCTACATTTGGTTTTTATATAAAGAATAAAACATTTATTGTTGTTCACTTATATGAAAACAATAAACAATGGTGTAAATGGTGTAATGAGTTACTGTTATTACCTCAAAGCTGATTACTTTCCTATAGCATCATGTGGCTCAAGGTCCCTTTCCAGAACCGTTGAACTAACCGTCCCTCAGTGGTGGAAAGAACTTCCAACCTCAATCTGGACCACAGAATCTGTCACGTTTCCAAAAAACAGCTAAAGACCCACCTCTTCCGTGAGCACATAACTAACCCCTATAACACCAACCCAACATTATTTTAAAAAAAAATAAATTAAAACATCCTCTGGCTCTTACAACTCTACTCTGTGCACTTTGCTTCTTCTAGAACTCAATTAAAAGATCTTGTACGGTATCACTACTGGTATTGTTCTCTGCTTGAGATATCGCTTTGCTTGTATTTCCTCATTTGTAAGTTGCTTTGGATAAAAGCATCTGCTAAACGAATAAAATGTAAATGTTCCGAAGTGTTTTATTGCAATTTGCCAAGTATTCCATTTTTTTCCCACCAATTAAAGAATGACACACGACATGTTTTTGCTTCATGTTTATGCTTAATATTGTGGAACGTCCATAAAACGAATGACTTTTGAAACAGTTGTTTCATCTCTAGCCTTTAATTTTTCTCTCATGAAGATAATAAGACAAATAAATACAGGTTGTCATGTTACTGAGAAACTGCAAAGACCTCCGTCATGAAGACTTTCAAGCGGTGGAAAACGTACAGCTTTTACAAAGAGCTGACACTGGAGACTCCTTTATTACAGGCTAAATAATCTCTCCTCACGGAATCTCTTCAGTCAGATTGTAGTGTATTGGTGCTTCATTATCATTTTCAGGGCTTCATGAATGTAAAGACAACATATTAATAATATATAAGACAAAGAAAAAAAAAGAAAAGAAATCTCATGCAGACCCATAATGTTTATTGAGGGTTCTGCTCTCCTCTTTTTCGTATAATGGCAATATACTTCTTTATGTCAATTCAAGAGATTTTCAAATAAAGTGTTACAAAATAGCGCATGAAACTAAATGAAACTAGTGAATGTGAGCGCATATTATGTGTGAAATTAAATCTCAACAGGAGTTATATTTAGATTTAAGAGTTGGGAGTGTCATTCTATGACAGAACATAAATCATGTACAGCATTATGGACTAGAAACAACCAACAACAGCAATAATAATAATCCGTCCATCCTCTACCGCTTACTCCTTTATCAGGGTCACGAGGAACCTGGAGCCTATCCCAGGAGGCATCGGGCACAAGGCGGGGTACACCCTGGACAGGGTGCCAGTCCATCACAGGGCACAATCACATACACACTCACACACATTCATACACTACGGACACTTTAGACACGCCAATCAGCCTACCATGCATGTCTTTCGACTATGGGGGAAACCAGAGTGCCCGGAGGTAATAATAATAATAATAATAATAATAATAATAATAATAATAATAATAATAATAGAAATAATTCAGCTACCTATCTGCCTTTATATGTGTGTGCATGTAGTTGCCTCACATAGTTATCACATTACAGTATTATATCATCAATGCAACCTTGACTGCTCAATGCTAGTAGTTTCACTGTCAACTGTTGATAGATGTTACATGTTAGCAATTAGATGTACCATGGAACACAGTAAAGGCCATCAACAGAAACTGGACAAACAATGGGCCACCACAGTGACCAAGAACATGACATCCCTCCAAAATTGTGAAAAGGACAAGAAGAAAGCGTATCAGCGTGGCTGCCAAGTGACCTACAGGAACATTAAAGGAGCTGCAGGAATAAATATCTGGTAAGTACAGGTCACTCCATACATGTGACAACAATCTCTTGTGTTCTTCACATGTCTAGGTTACTATAAAGGGTAGAAAAAAAACAAAAAACAAAACCCACCTCAATCACCCCAACCCAAACACCAAAATAGAACCAAAATAAAAAAATGTTTGGCAGTTTTGCCATCAAAGTGTTATTGGTATAGTATAATCTGATTCTTTCATGGAAAAATGTCATGATACAGTAAAACCTTGACATTGACACATTTTCGTTTAATGACCAAATGATTATATACAACCTTGACAAGAGAATAGAACTGACATTAGAAGGCATTTTGTAAAATTTTAAAGTGTAAACATTCATTACATCATCTTTATTATCACCATTATGCCATGCTTTGATTTTACATTGCCAGTACTGCAGTACTAGAGCTCATAATAGAGCTATAATACTAAGATTACATATCGACTGCCAGGCATTTACCATACCACAGTATTGTACATACCACTATACACACACACACACACACACACACACACACACACACACACACACACACACACTCCCCAATAGTTCCATATGCTAGCATTTGCAGCTTGGTTTAACCTTATTTGTCAAACAAGGCTGCAATTTTCAGTTAGTGTAGAATTGTAACTGAATATGATCATAAATCAGTTAAAAAGCCAGGAAGCTGAGGAGGTTTCCCAGTCACGTTGTAATTCATGCAGTTTTTGCATGAATAGACCTGAGCTGACAGTGCTGTTTGTGTCTTCAGGCTCAGATAGCCTTAGACCTTGTCAGACCGGGCATGTGCCAGGCTGGTGCTGGTGTTTTGAAATGCCATGTCAAGAGTGATAAGACGTGGGCTTTTAATGCTGACGTCTTCAATAATGACCCTGTTCACAGCCAAGAGGGAGATCTATTACCTTTGTGTCAGAGAGACCGAGAGTCAGAGAGACTGAGAAAGAGAAGAGAGATGTGTATGTGTGTATATATATAGGTAGATATATAAGAATGTGTGTGAGCAGAGATACAATTAGAGAGATCATTGCTCTGATAGTAATGATGAGGGTACAGATCGGCACTTAATCAAATGCAGAGGTTTTGGAATCACACTCCTGAGATGAGATATCTCTCATAAATTAGCCACGGAGGGCCCAGAGAGGAGCACTGTTCCCGAAGTGTGCCTGCTCTCCATCACTTTACTACACTCTAAATAACCTCAGAGCTCTTTCAGTGCACGTTTATGGTCCACACTTTAAGTGCACATTCACCCATGAAAAATACATCCACGATAAAGCAGCACTGTGTAACAGCCAGAATGGTTTGATTGACATCTCATGGGACTGCAGTTTTTAATAAAAAATAAAATGCAAAGACAAAGATGGGAATATAAATGTGATATGAATAATTCTGTCGGATGAGACTTGACAGAATTGTCCTCCTATGAAGAGAAACATGTTGAGTATTTTAATAAAGGAATTGTCGATCTCATGAATGTGTTTATTTAAAACATGACCCAATTTTAATCTTTAGTAACAAGACATTGCTGGATATTTAAAATCATCCTGATAACAAATCGACAAGTAGGTCATTGTGATGCTGGGCAGCAGTGATTGACATGTAGATGAGCTCTCATTAGGAAGCTGTTTGAAAAGCTGCAACGGATCAATATTTAATCACGGCCACTTTGTGCTGCCAGGCAGCCGCGTTTCAGATGCATCTGACTCAAAACCTCCATCAATCAATCATTTGGATCATGACCCTTAGCCTGGTTCTGCATTGCTCATGAAAGCAGCTCTTTACCCTCTGTGTGCATTAGCTAAGATATCAAACCTGAGCTTGTATTAAATAATAAAAATGTAATTAATAATTCGTAGCTTCATCTCTCTAATATTTTTCTATCTGTCCTCGGTGCTATCAGTTTCTCAAACTAAGCTGTTTCTTGTCATACAACATGTCTAATGTGAGATTTATTTGTCAATTTGTCATACATCAGGCGTGTATGTTAAAATTGTTTGTTTATTTGATGTATAAGATGTTTGTATATGATGATTATTTGTTTATTTGATGTATAAGATGTTTGTATATGATGATTATTTGTTTATTTGATGTATAAGATGTTCGTATATGATGATTATTTGTTTATTTGATATATACGATGTTTGTTTGTGATGATTATTTGTTTATTTGATGTATAAGATGTTCGTATATGATGATTATTTGTTTATTTGATGTATAAGATGTTTGTTTGTGATGATTATTTGTTTATTTGATGTATAAGATGTTTGTTTGTGATGATTATTTGTTTATTTGATGTATAAGATGTTCGTATATGATGATTATTTGTTTATTTGAGGTATAAGATGTTTGTATGTGATGATTATTTGTTTATTTTTTGTATAAGATGTTTGTATATGATGATTATTTGTTTATTTGATATATAAGATGTTTGTATATGATGATTATTTGTTTATTTGATGTATAAGATGTTTGTTTGTGATGATTATTTGTTTATTTGATATATACGATGTTTGTATATGATGATTATTTGTTTATTTGATGTATAAGATGTTCGTATATGATGATTATTTGTTTATTTGATATATAAGATGTTTGTATATGATGATTATTTGTTTATTTGATGTACAGTGGTGTGAAAAAGTGTTTGCCCCCTTCCTCATTTCCTGTTCCTTTGCATGTTTGTCA
>JAFFST010046825.1:4194-27071 GCA_022414735.1 Noturus placidus
ATATGTATGTGTGTGTATATATATGTATGTGTGTGTGTATATATATACTGTATATAAAATATACACACACACACACGCACTCTCTCAATGTTTCTCACCTTCTATGTATTTTTCTCTTTCTATTTCTGTCGCTCTAGCTCTCTTTCCTCCTGTCTCTCTGTTACGTTGTATCTCGGCACCCCACTTGTTCGTGTACAATTTTTGCTAGTCCCCCCCCTCCCCCCGGTGCATAACGTCATAACAGTTTCTCTTTCAGAAAAGGTTTGATGTAAAAAGTAAAAGCCTTTTTTAAGCTAGAACATCTTTGTTTTTGATAGCTTAAAAGTCTGATGATGACGAGAGAATTGCAATGGGTCTAAAATCAAATACTCCTCTCTCAGAAACACCGGTACCGCGAAAATCTACAAGAAGTCTTATCGAGTGAAATGAAGTGAAATATTATTGAATGCCACAAAAATGTATCAAAAGCCAGGTTACACAATACAGGATATGTTTAGATTCGTTTTTAAATCTAGTATATTTAAAGCAAATTTTAGCTCTGGACAACGCCTTCCTCTTGATGTGTAGTGATGCAGCCTGCTCAAAGAAATGACTAGTGGACACCTTGAGTATGAAATTTTACTGCGATTATAAATAGGGCGGCTGTGGCTCAGTCGGTAGAGCGGGTTGTCCACTAATCCACTAACAGCGGTTCGAATCCCGGCCCGGGTGATCCCATGCCGAAGTGTCCTTGGGCAAAACACTGAACCCTAAGTTGCCCCCAATGGCAAGCTAGCACCTTGCATGCAGCTCTGCTTCCATTGGGTGTGAATGTGCTCTCATTAGTAAGTCGCTTGTAAATGTAAAAATGTAAAAATGATATTTCTGTAAAGCTGCTTTGAGACAATGTACCATTGTAAAAAGCGCTATACAAATTGATTTATTATTATTATTAAATTAAATATGTTTACGTATCGGCTTTGGTCATGTTGAGCATCTGTTCTAGAGATGGTGTGTAAAGCTGGTTTGATATCCGCTTTAGCCTTTTAGAATCAGCTTGGGGTGTGGACAATAAGACAAAATATCGTATCAGGATATAAAGTCAGACCCTCCGGGATGTTGCGGTCGCTGAAACGAACACAAAATCAAATGATCTCCGCGACATTCCGAGGAGCCTGCAACTTTTCAGATTTGTACCGAGACGTGTCACATGACGACAACGCGCATTCAACCAGAGGTATCTTCGATTCATGTGTGTTGAACACGAGTACAGCTAAAAGTTCTCATTTACCAACAAACATCACCGTGCGAATCCAAATTTCGCCGATTCAAGTAGTGTTCTGCAAAAAAAAAAAAAGAAAGCACAAGAAACTCTGTTAATTAAGCATTTTTGGCTGCAAGCAAAACATCCGTAAAATCCTGGACAGGCTGGATAGATTTTTTCACAAGCTGCCAGCAAAGTAAGTGTGTGTGTGGTTTATTTGATTTGGTTATTTGTGAGTGTGGCTATTTGTGCCTTATCTATGTGGTTGTACATGCATGTGTGTAGTTGTTTGTGTGTACGCGTATACTTGATATTGTTGGTGTGCATAAACAAAACAAAAAAAAAAAAACACTATCTTGGAGAGGCATGCTCTGATATAATTAATCCAGAGATTAACATTGCATTGTCGTATCACTCGGCCCTAATCTGAAGAATTGGCTTCGATTAGAAGGAAGAGGATCCGCTGTCCAGAACTGTTTGGTGATCTCTCCTCTCTGACACACGACACTACACTGCCGGTGTTGTGACTGTAACTGCAGCACAGCGATATATTATCTCAGTGTTTATCGGTGACGGCGAGGCTGTTCAGTGCCGTGAGCTGCAGGGGTTTAATGTGTCGAGTCACATGAAAGGAGAAAACGCACTTTAATATTGCAGAAGAGGAAAGACACACAGGGGTGTTAACCACAAAGCTATTGGCACTGAAGTTTCTGACGTGTGTGTGTGTGTGTGTGTGTGTGTGTGTAAAGGTAAAAGGGCGTTCCTATGTACAACCGATGGAAGATTGTTCATGTACACTGCTGAGCTAAAAGAATTGAATTTCAGTAAAAGCAGCGATGGGCTGCTTCAGTTCCGTGTTTACCTGCGAGGATTTACAGTCTTGAAATTGTTTTCTCACAACGCGTCATTGTTCCGAGTCCAGAACTTTGTACACTTCCTTTTCATTTGCTGATCCTTTTCTGCACAGAGTGTAAGCTGAACAGAAACACATAAACTGTGCGTGCGTGCGTGTGCGTGCGTTTTATCAAGTGAACACCTGTGTTGGATTAAAGCCAGAAACTGTGATTATGATCACAAAATGAATTTTGCGGCTTTATTCTGTATAGTGTGAATATAATTGTTAATATGTGCATCTGTTTGTGCATATGGGAATGACTGTGTGTGTGTGTACGTGCGTGGACATATGTATGTGGTTGTTTGTGTGTGCGTGTAACAGTTTGTTTGAATGGTTATTTGTGTGTGTGTGCAGCTGTTTGTGCCTTTCTATTTGGTTGTGTGTACGTGTATAGTTGATATTGTTTGTGCGCATGTGGGTGTTTGCACATGTGTGTTTGGCTGTGAATGTGTGCACGTGTGTGGTTTTTCTTGTGGGTAGTGTTTGTGTGTGTGTGCGCGTATAGTTGTTTGTATACATGTGCAGTTATTGTTTGCGTGCGCGTGTAGTTGTGTGTGCATGTTTTTATTATCTTTCTTGTGTGTGGTTTGAGTGTGTGTGTATTTATGTGGTTGTTTGCCTGTGTGGGTGTGTGTGTGTAGTTTCTGTTTAGGTAGTTATGTGTGCGAGTGTGTCTGTTTATGCATATCTATGTGGTTGTGCATGTAGGTTGTGTGTACGTTTATAGTTGATATTGTTTGTGTGCGCGCATGTGGTTGTTTGGCTGCGCTTGCTTGTTTTGTCTTTGCGTGTGTGTGGGTGTTTGTGGCTATTTGTTCATTTGATGCTGTGTGGGTGATATGATAAAGGTAGATTTTGGGATTTAGAGTTAAGTCTGATGTCGAAGGCTGTGAGTGTTTGATAGTAATGTAATGAGTAGAGTGATGTAAATATTCACCCACTTTTCCAACTAGTCTCACACTTATGTGCGCACACACACACGCACACACACACACGCACACACACACAGAGAGCCATGTGTTCCTGGCCCAGCTCTAATGCCAAATTGACAAGGCGTTCAAAGACTTCGTGCAAGTTCTGCGTTGCAATCAAAGTTGTAGCTTTTAAATTAGTAACCATTTCTTCTGAACCTCTAGTCACTTCCCCGGAGTGTAACACCAGCTTATCTCAAATTTTTCCTGCCAGCTCGGAAGTGTATTGACGTTGAGAAAATCACATGCCACCTCTTTTCCATCAGCCACTGCTTGCCTTAACACACACACAGCTGACCTAAGATCAATATAACAGTGGTTTTCGCAGTCAGTCACGCCTGGCCCGCACCGGGAATAATAAAGAAAAAGAGCTTTGCTTTTTAAGACGGACGAGTGAACTTTCATGGCTTCTAGAGCCGAGGGTACGACTGTGGATCAGTTTTTAGTGGCAAGCTTTTAGCCGTACGGTCTGTGACTTTATCACGTCTAGCTTTGGAAGTTGGCTCCAGGCAAACGTGATGGGGGGGGGGGGGGTATTTATTTATTTATTAACTTATTTATTTGCAGAAAGTTGTTTTTTGGAGGTGGAGCAGAATGGAAAAACTTGTGGACTGTTACCGAAGAATGCAATATTTCAGTTTTTATTACATTTATTCGTGGAGAATTGCGAAACCGGCTGTTTTTCAGCAACTGGAAACATGAGCAATCCATGGCTTCTGTCGCAGAGCCTCTGCTGTTGTTCATCCAATCACATGCATTTATGGAACTTATTTACCTGAAGGCAGCGCATTGGAACCAGAGGATACGTGTCGACCGGCTCGCCGGGTCAGTAGGTTGGCAATCGACCGGCTCGCCGGGTCAGTAGGTTGGGAATCGACCGGCTCGCCAAGTCAGTGGGTTGGGAATCGACCGGCTCGCCGGGTCAGTGGGTTGGGAATCGACCGGCTCGCCGGGTCAGTGGGTTGGGAATCGACCGGCTCACCAGGTCAGTAGCTAGGGAATCGACCCATAACTCAATTTCCAGTGTCATGACTACGTACTCGTGTTGTAAATATTTTTTACGCTTTTAATTTCTGGTGACTTTTACGATTTATTAAGCCGTATGAATGAATTTGTTTGCTTAATCACACAAATTTCTGCCATAATATGTCGAGCAGGATCATAGGCAAGCTAGTGGATACAAAAAAAAAAAAAAAGTAAATCATTAAACACTTAGGCCGCACAACCATAGAACAGCGCTGCATTCATCTTGTTCATCTTTGGTTAGCAACAATGTAGCCAGCTGATGTTAGTGATTTGACCGCCTCAAGACCGCGAACTTAACGTTATTTACGTTATTATTGTTTACTCCATCTGCTCTACATGTTCACTTTTACACGCTACACGTTTTCTCAGCTGATGTGTCGTGTTTTTGTGGATTTGGCTCAACATGTTTGTATCTGCATAATTACGCAACATGTTCCCATTGGTTCCTAACTTCGGACATCTCGTAGGTTTAACGAGTGAGTGCGCCTCCGTGTTATTGGATCTAAAGTGAACACTGTATACAGTATAACCTCTTTAAAAATGAAGTGCTCCTTCATTTACTGTTAGTGCTGTTAGCATGCACACGTTTGTTTGTCACACTCTGAACTCGGCGTTGGTTGTTTGTAGCTGGAGGTTGGAAATCCTGAGCTATGAGTGTTATGATTTTCAGTTGGTGCACCATAGATACAGGCTACGTTCACATTAATCCGCATAATTTTCATTTTTTAAATGCTCTCGGTCCACACTGGCGTTCCAAAAATTGCCCGTCCATTCTTAAAACAGCCCTATAACTGCACATGCGTAAAAACGTAAGAAGCTTTGGCCTGCATTGTTTCCATCAGGTGTTTATTTAATGAGGAGTATTTATTGGTCACATGTATACATTACAGTACAGTGAAATTATTTTCTTCTCATACACCAGCATGTTAGGAAGTTGGGGTCTGAGTGCAGGGACAGCAACCCTGGAGCAGAGGGTCTTGGTGAAGGACCAACAATGGTAGCTTGGCAGTGCTGGAGCTTGAACCCCCGACCCTTCCGATCAGAGCCCTCAGTACCAAGCCACCACTGCTTTAAAAATGCAGTATGAAGTTTGTACAACGTGTCCTTAATCTTTAAAAAAAAAAGCTATCAAACTGGATAGCAGGCAGAACAACTGCAGTACATCGTCCACCATCTTGTTTGTTTCGAGTTGAATGAGTCATATTTAAAAAATACAGAATACTTTTGGAACATCTCAGTGTTCTACATTACATAAATGACGGATTAATATGGACGTAGCCCGACTGTGTAACTTTTTTTCAGAGGTCCTGACCAGGATATGACATCATCCCCACAATTTTCAGGTGTCCTGCAAGTGTGGTGTTAATTCTCCACCCAAGTTTTATATAGTCCTGTTTGATCTATCCTGGACCTTCAAACCATTACATCATTCCTCTATAAAACATGAGTGGAGCCGCAGTGGACAACAGAAACGAAAGTTTATGGACTGGAAGTTAATCATTTATTATAGGAGGTTTTTCAGTTTCTTGTTTTGTAAGCTCTTGCGACTTTAGCTTTCAGTAAATTATCTGGAATTACTGTGAAGTGTACATTTAATATTACTTTCCTTGTCAAATCCATTATAATTAGCTTCCACTAGTAGTTCTTAACAAGCTTGCACTTTGTTTAGAGCCTGGTGTTTGAGCTATTTATAGCAAAGTTGCTTGCTTTTTTATTTATTTATTTTTTTATTTTAAGAATCTGATTTAATATTAATATGTAACTTGGGGCTGTGAAAATCTGACAAGCTGGCGAATGTGTGATGTAGTTTTATATAATAACGTGTAAAGAGTTTTGTATTTATTGCAGTAATCTTATACAATATCCAGCTCTTGTAAGTGTTGACATATTACACAGTTTTCCTCTCTCAAATAACACACTGATCATCTCGGCTTAAATCTAAAAGAATCTTGCTTACTGCTAGGTTGATATTTGTATTTTTCTCGTAGAGATTGGAGAATTAAGAAGCGTAATGCAAAGGAGGCGAAGCTGATTTCGGGGCCACAGAGCCGAAGCGTATAATGTTGTTCCAGTGTCTGTATCAGGTGTGTTAGGGCAGCGAAACAGCTCAGCGCTCCCCCAGGACTTCTGAAAAGAGACGCTGGTTTAAGAAGAACAAGGCAGTAGAAGGAGCGCGTGCCTTCCCAGCAGGCCTGTTACAGCATGTGAGACAGAGCTCAGGTATTTCAGGAAGTGCTCATTAAGAAAGGCGCGAGTAGCATAACTCGCATTCCCTCAAGATCGTACCTGTAGAACTGTAATATTCGGTCTGTGTGCAGTTCTTCCGGAACTATGTTTAGATCACGGCAATGTGAAATAAGGACGGCGGTTGCTTAGTGGCTGAGGTTCTGTTCTAGAGATTAGAAAACGCCGAGCCTTCAGCTGCTCAGCTGCACATACGTTTGGAGTGTATTTTTCATTTGTGAGGTGCTTTGGATCTACTAAATGAATCAGTTTTAGCAGTTTTTTATTTTTTTTTTCCGAATGTTATAGTTTAAACTAGGGCTGGTTTTTTTTTTTTTTTTTTTTTTTTTTTCCCCCCAAATATGTCATGTTGTAGTGCACTGATATGAAATAATTTTTGATGTTTACCCAGAGCATTAAAAGACATTCTGTGCTATGCATAGTAAAAAAAAACAAAACACAAAACTCTCTCCATAATCGAATAAAATCCAAACTGTGTTGCAAAAACGTAATTTTACTGGACATTGAGTTACAAGAATACTCATCGCATCAGTGATCGGTGGGAATATTTTGGGATTTCGCATTAAAAAAAACCCACCGCTGGATGGAAACACCGGCTGCGAATAAAATCTCTAAACTGCCCATAAAAACCAAATGTGCTCAATTGAGGCGGATCATTTTATCGAATAAATTCCTTGATGCGCACCGAAAAAGTCGTGTGACCTTTCCTCCACAAATCATCCATCCATCCATCCATCCATCTTCAACCGCTTACTCCTTTTCAGGGTCACGGGGAACCTGGAGCCTATCCCAGGGAGCATTGGGCACAAGGCGGGGTACACCCTGGACAGGGTGCCAGTCCATCGCAGGGCACAAGCACATACACACTCACATTCACACACTACGGACACTTTAGACACGCCAATCAACCTACCATGCATGTTTTTGGACTGGGGGAGGAAACCGGAGTACCCGGAGGAAACCCCCGACACACGGGGAGAACATGCAAACTCCGCACACACACGGCCCTGGCGGGACTCGAACCCTGGACCCTGGAGGTGTGAGGCGAACGTGCTAACCACTAAGACACCGCGCGCCCCCCTCCACAAATCATATGATTTAGAAAAGTAAACATGGCGGAGAACGAGAGGTATTTATTTATATAGCACATTAAAGAAATACATTAGAATTGACCAAAGTGCTTCAGAATTAGAAAATTGAGTCTGAACGTTTTTGAACATCAATGATGATAAAGATTCAATTTTTGATTGAAAACATAAACGAAACGCTCAGATTTTCCAAGATGTGAGATCAGAAGTGATCCTGGTTGCAACAACTTTCTGTTTGTATTGATATCGTATGCTGGTTTCCTTCAGAAGTGACCATTTTGTTCTCTTGAAGACATGAGATGCAAACGGTGCTTTCTTCCCAAATGTTTGATGCAATATTCCGATGTCTCATACAAGTTAAATTCGCAACCTGAATGGAAGCACACAGCTCCTCACAGTTCTTTGACCCATTTTATATTAAGTATATTTCTGTAGCAAAAAATTTCTGCTAGCTCCGTGTTCCTAGTAGGACTTTTGAGAACAAAGGCTGGTCTGCATTTTAAATGACTCATTTGTGACACAATAGCTGAGCAGAAAGAACCTGGAATCTATTGAGCAGCTAACAGCGCAGCGTGTCTTCTTAAAGTTAAACAGAAACCAGCGATATTAACAGCTAGTTAAATAATTAGTCAATTCTTGTCCTTTCTTCTGCTGAGCAACTCGTAAGCCACATGTCGGTGAAAATCACTCTTTATAAACACGCTCTAGGCGTAACGTGTCATGCTTACTCACTCAATTCATTCATTTAGTGATTAGCGATTCTGGGTTGTGTACAAAATATTAACCTTTTGCAACACATTTGTTTCTTCTCACTACAAGCAGGCCTTTGGGTCATTTTTTTTTTAAATTCACTCAGAGGCTTGCAGTGTTGTTTCTTCCTGCTGTTCTTCTGAGGTTTAGGTGTGTACATGAGGCCATGTCTATAGTCGTTTGTCATGTTGAATAAAGAGGAATAGTAGCTCTGTGCTCTGTGTAATGGTTCGAGTGTAAATGCTGCAGAACGGACACGGTTCTTCCATTGAATCACACTGCAAAACAAATCGTATTCTTCATTACGAGCCAATAATAAACGGGTTTGGATTCTCAGTGACGGCATGATTGTAAAATGCGGATTTTGTTGAAAGCAGTCAATGGCGGTAATGAGCGTGTGTGGAAACGCACCGTCTGCACTCGTGTATACGTGCGTTTCAACGTTGAGGACGTTTTAAATCGGGTTGATTCACAGCCTAATCCTGTACAGACTCCTAGTAGTTACACTTATTCAGGTGTTTGTGTCGCACATGCAGTAGGCTGAACTGTGGGTGGGTGGGTGTGTGTGTGTGTGTGTTAGTGAGAGAGTGTGTATAAAGCTGAGTCATTTCTGCAACTCTATTTCCTTCTCTGTGTGTGACTCTGGCAAGGTGGCGTGTGCTGCCTGTTTTGGTTAGGTTGAACAAGAACATCACTTTATTTTTGGTCCCGTCCTCATCCCTCCCAGTGGCCGCTTTTATTCTGGTAAATACATGCTCGTGTCTCTGCTGTTCTTTCCCACATCTAGAGGCTCTTTGGCTATTACTAAACCTCGTTTTCTTTTTGAGGGTTTGAGCTGAAGGGTGTGAACACACTTTCTCTCAGCTACCTTTCTATTTTGAAATGCACTCTTTGTCTTTGGACCTGCCTTGGTGTGCATTTTTTTTTTCTTCTCTCTTCTCTTCCTGTTTGATATGCAGCTGCTTGCCTGGAGCTGTTAAGAGCTGAACTTCCGTGATTCCTGGTCCGAGCACAGCATTCCACACACGCGCTGCGAGGATGTCCCCGCTGCGTCTTTCCACTCAAGGCCCACACCTTGCTTCAGCGAAAACAGCCTTTTGATTCTGTCCTCCTTTCATTCGGATTGTGTTTAGCGTATTCTTCTCATTACTTTTGCTTCTAGGAATATTTGAAATATGCTCACCGGTCAATAATTATTGACACACATTCTCCGTTTCAGGTGTGGGAACGCCATGCACGCCATATTTCATATGGTTTTGTATTGTGCTCAGCTCAATATCCGCTTGATATTGAATTGATGAGCTGGATCACATGTGGTAGAAGCAGAAAGACTGAAAGATCGAGTTTATCCAGATTAGAGCTTCTGATTTCTCATTACATGCAACATCATACATTCCCCCCCTTTTTAAAAATGTATTTATTTATATAAAACCAGTCAAACATGACTGCTCGAAGATGTAAAAAGAC
Source organism: Noturus placidus (assembly GCA_022414735.1). Taxonomy (NCBI): domain Eukaryota; kingdom Metazoa; phylum Chordata; class Actinopteri; order Siluriformes; family Ictaluridae; genus Noturus; species Noturus placidus. The sequence goes on from JAFFST010046825.1 coordinate 13,879, forward strand.
CACCGCCTAAGGCTGCTTGGTGCTTTTAAAATAAATAAACCTTTCTCACTTTGTATAGATTGCGCTTGATGCTTGATCTCTTGATTAATGTGTCGCTTGATGCTATTCCTACTTGCAGAAGCATGCATTTTGTTTTTAAGAGAGCGTTTATTTTTCAACTGGACCTTCTAAATATAGTCATCAGATGATTCTGGCTTGAATCTTTTGGTTAAGTTTTAGTCTCGGTTGTTATAATTATTGTCTATTACCCTGTCCCAAATGGCAGGATTGTAGGAAGTTGTATTTTTCTGTTTGGGAGGAAGTATGTGTCTAGTTCTGTGAAATAGCTTATACTGAATAAAATTACAAAATGCAATTTTAATGATTCCTCTTTTAATGAAAAATTATAGAATAGTAATTATTAGCATTTTGCAGATTCTGCAAGGCGAATGTAAACGTCTGACCTCAACTGAAGGTAATGTCCGAGGCTTTAGACCTTGGTGAATGCAATAGTTATGTATCGATTCAGTTATTAGCATTTGATAATGCCATTATGTCATTAATGGATTTAAATAGTTTGTTTATTTTATGTTGTACTTTTAGTTCTCAGGGGTTCTTGTGTTGGTTTTAATATGTAAAGCGTATTGCTTCAACCAACCGAAGAGAACCCATGTCACACCCCTCTTCATCTCCCTCCACTGGCTTCCTGTAGCCGCCCGCATCAAATTCAAGGCCTTGACGCTCACCTACAAGACCTTGTCTGGAACAGCACCCTCCTACCTCAACTCTCTGCTGAAGGCTTACGTTCCCACACGTAATCTGCGATCGATTAGCGACCGACGTTTAGTAGTTCCTACTCAGCGCGGCACAAGGTCCCTTTCCAGAACCTTCACACTAACTGTTCCTCAGTGGTGGAATGAACTTCCAACCTCAATCAGGACTGCAGATTCACTCACCATCTTCAAGAAACAGCTAAAGACCCACCTCTTCCGTCAATACCTAACCATCTCATAAAAAAAAAAAAAAAAAAAAATTGCACTTACACCTCTACTCTGCGCACGTTGCTTCTTCTAGTACTCAATTAATAGATCTTGTATAGTAGCACTACTTGTATTGTTCCCTGCTTGATATCACTTTGCTTGTATCTCTCATTTGTAAGCCGCTTTGGATAAAAGCGTCTGCTAAGTGAATAAATGTAAATGTAATGTAAATGCTTTCCCCTGCTGTCCGTGTCAATACTCTGCAGCAATGTGATGTGATGTAGTAACAGCCCGCCACATCAAAAGAGTGGTAGCGCTTCATGCTGCTGCTTGTTGTCGTGTGTGTGTGAAATGTGATCCAAAGCCCTGGGGAGTTCACATTGTTTTCTTGCCATTCTCCCCACTGTGTGACGAATGAATTCAAATCCACTTTGATGGAGAACTTGAGTGTTGCCTCGTGAACGTTGTTCAGATGTGGAGTATGCAGCTCCTGTGAGACAGGGATTGTTAAATGAGTGGAAAGAATAGGGCATGGCTTTTTCTTTCTTCTTCTTCCCTCTTCTTTGTAGTTTTACAGACTTAAACATGACTCATGTGGAAAGATGATTTCTGATTGTTGTAATTGGAGAAGCTTGATCCTTTTTGTTTTGTTTTTGTTTTCAGCCCAAGTTCATGATTTTCTTTGGTGCTCAGTGATACGGTTACTAATACAGAAATGTGTAACCTACTCGATCTCAATCAATCAGAGACGTTATGGAACTTGTAATTTAGCTCGGTGTTTTTACCTGCACAGTGCAAAAGTTAGCATCCTTTTTTTTTTTTTTTTTTTTTTTTTGGAGGCAAATTCAACACGAATATAGTTTGGAAGTCTTCAAACCTCATCAGAGGTTTCGTACCATTTTATTAGTCCATCTTGTAGTTTTGTTTTGATGTTTGGTTTATGCATGGTTTGACACCGCACATAATTAAACGGGCCAAAAAGTCTGAGGGGAATGTAGGGCTGTAAACTTTATTCTAACCTGTATTGATGGTGACTTCAAAGCACGTGTGTAAGTCACTCTTAATAAGGACGTCTGCCAAATGCCATAAATGTAAATGTGTGCAAATGTCCAAAAAAAATGACCCGAACATGGAGTAAAGGGACCTGGCACTAAGTAAATGATTAGAAAATTATATCATTTACTTTAAATATTTTGTATTGTATTTATTTATTTGGGTAAAAACATTTCCAGAGCACATCTCATTTCTGTGCAGTGTTGCAGCTCAGTTTAGCAACTCGGATCTACCCAAAACAACAACAACAACAAAAAAGCCCACAACCCAAAACACACAGCTTGTTGGGTTCAACCGGGTCAATTTAAGGGTTTAATTGCTTTCTTATTGCAATCGAACTGCGTTAGAGTTTCCTGGAAACCATACCGAGTTCACCACGCTCAGATGCTCTCAGACTGCATCAAATGATGTTTTTGGGAACAAGAAGAACAGTGTATGTTATCTGAGAGAGAAATGTCAATTAGGATCTTAACATACACTCTATATGATGAGTAACTTCTGACGATGAAGGAACATCTTTGAAACCTTACACACTAAATGTCCTGTAGGGAGAAAAAAAAAAAAAAAAAAAGTATTCTGTCCTAAGGATATACATACTTTTGCACTTAACTAGATTTTCATGGCACTGCTTGCTGCAGGCGTTTATTCCTGACGTCTGAGACGGTGCCTTGGCGGTGTAATTATCTTTCCGCGAATGTTTTAAGTGTGCTGTGTCCTTCCCGCTTTGGACTGTCAGGAAGGATATTGCAACAAACACATTCATTTTCAAGGTCGTATTTTTTCTAACACGAACACAATGCCTTTGTGGAGTTGTTGACGGACTGAAAACTCTTTTCTGTCATAGACACACTGTTCAGCTTTTTATGAGCTGCTTTTGTAGCGGTGCAGACGGACCAAATTGCGCAATTTACCAGGATTCCGCTTCAGCTCGGTAGACTGTCTTTAGTCTTGTGTGAAGATTAATATGTGTGCACATGACCAATCAGGGGCATACTGAAACATGAGAGAGGTGGAAGTTTGCGCAGGTTTTTTTTTTTTTTTTTTGCAGCGAAAGCTGTGGCGTACACCCTGAGCCGCTTCCTCTTTTCGCTGGCCCACATCTCTCTGCCTCTGAAGGTGAGCTTTGTTCACTCATCTCAAAGCCGTCCCTGTGTCTCTGCTGCTCACACCCCCGTTCACTCCCACGCGTCATCCAGATATTCTTTCTCGGTGTTCTGATTTGGGGTTGATTTCAGATTTAAGGTCTAAAAGAATACCAGTGCATGGAAGATTATGATCTTGCTCTGAGTTTGCACTTTGAACTGTGCAGTTTCATGGTCCCTTCCCTTTTGGCTCAGCGGCTTCATTGTTACAGAAGGAAACGATGCTCGTGTTCGGAATATCGGCTTAATAGTGTTTTCATTTGGGTGTTGCTTTTCATGGGATGTTGGGGCTGAACTGTTTTTATGTGGTTTAAATCTGAGTTGTGTCCTCATACACTGAGGAAGTACAACTGTTTTCATTAATAGGACACTTTCAGATGAACAAATGGCAGGTAATGCATAGACATGCACCGATCAGCCATAATATTAAAACCAATGACCGGTGAAGGGAATAACACTGATTATCTAGTCAAGGCGTGGGATATATTTGGCAGCAAGTGAAAAGTCAGCTCTCGAAGTTGATGTGTTTGAAGCAGGAAAAAATGGGTGAGCATAAGGATCTGAGTGACCTTTTGAGGTCCTAATTGCGATGGATGGATGACCGGGTCAGAACATATACAAAACAGCAGGTTTTGTGTGGTGTTCCCAGTATGCAGTAGTTAGTACCTATCAAAAGTGGGCCAAAGAAGGAGAACCGTTGAACCAGCATCAGGGTCATGGGCGCCCAAGGCTCGTTGATGCGCTTGAGATCGGAAGGCTAGGTTGTCTGATCAGATCCCACAAAAGAGTTACTGTAGCACAAATTACTGAAAAGGTTAATGCTGGCTATGACTGAAAGGTGTAGTGCTTTGTAGCTTGCTGCGTTTGGGGAAGTATAGCAGCAGACCGATCAGAGAGCTCATACTACCCCTCTGCACCACCAAAAGCCTCTACGATGGGCATCAGAACTGGACCATGGAGCAATGGAAGCAGGTGGCCTGGTCTGACTAATCACGTTTTCTTTTACATCATGTGAATGGCCGGGTGCGTGTACATTGCTTACATGGGGAAGAGGAGGCACCCGGCTGCACTATGGGAAGAAGGCTAGCCGGCAGAGGCAGTGCGATGCTCTGGGAAATGTTCACCTATGTTGTTGTATACACTGATGGCGAATTGATTTTTGTCCTAATCTTGTTCTTTTCCTCACTGAATGGTTTATCAGGAAAACTCACCACTTTGTATGTATGTGTATACACTTGCAAATGCACTTATTCAGCTCACAGTGCCTCACTCGTTAAGGAAAAAGGAACGAACGTTATTGACTCGTTCGTTTCGGACATTGGCCATCATTAATCAGGGTACAGAGAAATGTAGTCATTATTCAATCGCTGAAGCACTTATACAAGAAATTATTAGGATAAAATGGTTGACGTGGAGATAAAAACAATAAAAGATTAAAGGAGTTTGCGTGGCTGTGGTTCAGGTGGTAGAGCGAGTTGTCCAGGGATGGTAGGGTTGGTGGTTCAGTTCCCGGCCCACATGACTCCACATGCCAAAGTGTCCTTGGGCAAGACACTGAACCCCACATTGCTCCAGATAGCCAGCTAGTGCCTTGCATGGCAGCTCTGCTATCATTGGTGTGTGGGTGAATAAGAAACAGTGTAAAGTGCTTTGTGGCACCTAATGTTAAAAAGCGCTATATAAGTGCACACTATTTACTTCTGGTTGCTAACGCTACCATAGTTGACCGGGTTTGGGTTAAAGAAGTATTTAGCACACGTCACCCCTATACCATGTTGTTCTCATCTCTCTGTGAGCGTGAGCGGTTGTATTCTGTTGGCATCACTAAATCAGTCAGCTGTGTCGCGGCGACGCATTGCTAATTTACGGGTGACTGGCATGTATCGATATATGCATGTGTGCAAGTAGTTTAAAAAAAAGTGTAAATCTTGCAGTTTGGTTTTCGAAAAACATTCATATAGAACTTAAAAGAAAACCTCATTCGTTCAAGCAGCTTTTCACATCATTGATTTAGTTCTTAGTATTCACCTCAAAGCGCTGACTCCTTCATGAATGACACAAAACTGCTTTTACCTCATCATAGAACATTTTCCAGTGTGATATGGAAAGTTATTATCCTATTTTTTTATACTGTTATCTGTCTGAAAATTCTGTGAAATAACGGCCAGGTTAATCATTTGCATGTAGTTGAGGGAGATGGCTGGGCTGGGTTTTAACCTTTAATCTTGTTCATTCAGCTCTTTCTGTTGATGGACGGGTTGACCGGGTTTTGATACATTATGTCCGGCAACAGAAGTGCTACTGTCAATTATTGTATACTGTCAGAGTAACCTATATGGTATGTATACTATCAGATAAAAAAAAAAGCGTAGATACAGGGGAAGGTGTACCTAATAAACTGGCACGTGTATATTCTTAGCTTTTAATGAACAGCCTTTTCTGTAACTGTAAAGAGCAGACTTTTTCTGGCTGTTGTGATGAATCATATAAAGTGTCCTTTTAATGTTCTCTTGCTCTCATTCACTTCAGTCCTTAGAGAAAGTTGTTGTGTCTCTCTCTCTCACTCACACACAGCATGACTAAATACTATGTTTTTTTTTTTTTAACAAGCATCATTGAATCAGTTATGGATCGCCTTCTTTTTCAGGCTGTATGAGTTTTAAATGTGAGCGAGTGCACGTAGGACTTCAGGATTGAATGAAAATCAGTCGGAGGTTTGTTTTGTTACTGTACACCTTTTGGAGGATTGGGAGGTTTGGCATGGCTTAATAGATTTCCAGCTCTGAATTCTGTAATCTGGGAATTAGTGGGAAGTCTTTGGGTTGTATGACAGTATTATTATGGCTGTGTGTCTGTATGGAGAGGATTAGAGAGTTCCTTGGGGAAAGGATTTAGATTTTTCTACCAGTCATCATGTGCTAAGGAAGCGCTTCTAACACTCCAGCTCCCATGTGAGAAGGCGGTTATTATTTCATCAGTGAACAAGGTACTGAGGTGGTGTTCTACACACCCAGGAACAGGCACTTGTTAGGGGAAATTATATATTGATTGGCATTGTACTTTAGATCAGAAACAACACCTCAGGGGAAAATGTGGTAATTTTGTGACCCTTCTGTATGTTAGTTATAATAAACGTAAAGAATAAAAAATCGTACAGTAACCTCCTGTTACATACACTGGTTAGTAGAGATGGGGAAATTATTTCTTCTGATGATATTGGTTACATTTATATAGCGCTTTACATAGTATGGGGTGGAAATCTAGTCTGTAGAATCCACCTGGATGATGTAACTGCAGCAATAGTGCGCTATAACGCCCACCACACACCAGGTATTAGTGGAGAGGAGAGTGATGTAGCCAATTCAGGGCTGGGGATTATTAGGGGGCCATGATGGAGAAGCGCCAGCTTTCCGAGAAGTGTCCATGGATTTTGAATGACCACAGAGATTCAGGACCTCGGTTTAACGTCTCATCCGAAAGACAGTGCTGTTTTTACAGTATAGCGTCCCATCATTAGGCCCCACACAGACCACAGGGAGAGCGCCCCCTCTCTAATACCACTCCTAGCTGCAACCTTAGTTTTCCCCAGGTGGTCTCCCATCCAGGTACTGGCCAGGCTCAACGCTGCTCAGTGGGAAACCGGCGAGAACTGCAGGGAGATATGGCTCTGGTATGTGAATGCTCAACTCCTTGTGGTATTCGCCAAGTCATAAGCTGCAGAGTTGTGACTGTTGATGTTTCTCAATATGTCAAATCCCGATGAAGTTCAGTCTACAGTCTATGCCAAGTGTAATTACATTGTAAATTTAGTCACATGGAGTCTTTTCTTAAGATTTTACCAGCGCACTTGAGGGGACAGTTGACATTCGCAATCGGTTTCATTCCCAACAGTCTTTACTGTAGAAAAAATGCCGTCTAGCTACATCATTGGCAATTGTTGGCTAGCTTCATGAATCCTTAGAATCCCTATTTCCCAGTTGCCTAGCAACAGCATATAAACACTTGAGTGGTCTGCATTCGGTGAGATGGTACACCAGATTATCATGCACGTGAATGTTCACGGCTTCCATTTCCATTCGAACGCACCATTTAGATGTGTCACGATTCCCTCTTCAAAAATTCAGCATTGATGTGAGAAACATTGTAGTTCATGTTTCATGGCTCAAGCACCATGTTATTCTCTTTTTGAAAGATGCCGGCATTACAAATATTTCGGATTAGACAAAGCAACGGAATAATGTAATGCTGTCAAATGATTTTAAAAGTGCACAAGAAATTTATATAAAAGACAAAATGTTTAAACATATTTAGTTTAGGTTAATCCTTCTTTCTTTCTTTTTATTTTGTATTTCCACCATTTTTTCCTTAATTTGATCACTGGTCATTGGACCGCCTAATTCCCACACACCAGCAAGCCTTCCCCAGCTACCGGCCCGGGAAGGGTGAAGGCTAACTTGTGATTCTTCTGAGGCATGTGAAGCAGTAACAGGGCAACTTAACACATTTAGAGGAAAGTCCTATCTGCCCTTTTCCACACAAGAGCTCACAGATGCCAATGATATATGGACAATATTAAGAGGGGGGGGGGTATATTGTTGCGCTATGCGAGAACCAGATTGACCTTTTCCAGTGCAATTATCGACTTGCATGTTGGAGTACTGTGAGTGTATCCAAAAATAAAGTTTAACATGCCTTTATTCAGAGCCCCTTTACTGTACAAGCTCGTTTTACCAAAAAGTTGAAGAATTTCATGTTTGTTAATCAAAGTAATAGAAATCAATGTGCATGAAGACGTTTATAATTGGATCTCTGGCCAGTTTTTCTCAGTAATGTTGTTACAGGCTGTACAGTCTCATCCAGGAGAACTGATCGCTTACAGTGATGGCTGATGGGCCATTAAGTAATAGACATGACCATGCATAAATGGGGGGAATTAGTAGATAAGCATATAAATCATAATGAGCTGGAATAATTCGCAGTGTGGAATGTCCCTGTGTCATTGCTGAACTGATACTGAACTCTAGTGTCTCCCTGCAGTGTGGCCATTGAATATTCGTTAGATTACACTCTGCGTGGTGATTTGCATCAGGACACAGAGAGTGAAGTGGCCAAGTAATAAGTGTGTAAGGGTGGATTGTAGGTGGGGGTGTGTAAATAAGCTTTATTTCGGTGTGTGGTGATTACGTTTCTTCCTTCTAGGCTTGTATTCAGCATTATTGGATTGAGTATGCACTTTATCACTTCATTTTCATTTCTTCTCAATCTTCTCCACCGAGCTGGAATCTGTCCTGTGCGTTGAAAATGCTGTATATACAATAAAATGTCCTTACTGTATATAGTGTCCTCCACTAATATTGGCACTCGTGGTAAATATGAGCAAAGAAGGCTGTGAAATATTGTCTTTATTGTTTAACCTTTTGATCTTTTGTTCGAAACTTTCACGTAAATGCTCTCATGGATATCAAACACTTGCAAACACAATACAGGTTTATAAAAAAAAATTCTTTGTTAAATACATTTTGCTACCTCTCTTTGCCAAGATAACCGCTCTGAGTCTTCTCCTATAATGTCTGATGGGGTTGGATTACATAGTAAGGGATCTGAGACCATTCCTCCACACAGTATCTCTCCAGATCATTAAAAATTTCGAGGTCCACGCTGGTGGACTCTCGTCTTCAGTTCACCTGACAGGTTTTCTATGGGGTTCAAGTCAGGGGACTGGGATGGCCATGGCAGGACCTTAATTTTGTGGTCAGGAAACCATTTGTATGTTGATGTTGATGCACGTTTCTGATTATTGTCCTGCTGGAAGATCCAACCACTGCCCATTTGATGCTTTCTGGCAGAGGCAGTCAGGTTTTTATTTAATATCGGTTAGTCCATGATGCCATGTGTCCTAACGAAATGTCCAGGTCCTCTGGCAGAAAAACAATCCCAAAACATTAAAGCATCACCACCGTATTTAACTGCAGGCCTCTCTGTGAGCACCAAAACAACCTGTGGTGTTTATTACCAAAAAGCTCTATTTTGGTTTCATCTGACCACAGAACCCGGTTCCAGTAGTGTCTGGCAAACTGAAGACGCTTGAGTTTGTTAATGGATGAGAGTAAAGGCTTTTTTCCTGAAACCTTTCCAAACAACTTACGATATTGGAGACTTCAGATTGTAGTTTTGGAGACTTTCTGACCAAGATTCAAATATCTTCTGAATTTCACCAGCTGTGATCCTTGGAGATTTTTTGGCCACTTGAACAGTCCTCTTCACAGTGTGTTGAGACTGTACAGACACATGTCCTCTTCCTGGTTGAATCATGACATTTCCAGTTGACTGGAACTTCTTAATTATTGCCCTGGTGGTGGAAATGGGCATTTTTCAATGTTTGTACTGTGTTCTTCTAGCCACTTCCCATTTTGTGAAGCTCAACAACCTTTTGCTGCTCATCACAGCTATATTCCTTAGTAATTTAGAAATCTGTTTTGTTTACAGTTGTTTATCCATGAGAGCAGATTATTATTTATTTTTTTTTGAACAAAATATCAAACAGTTAAATGATAGAAAACTTTTCACAGCTTTCTTTGCTCTTATTTACCAAGGGTGCCAATATTAGATCTCTGCTTGATATATTGCTTTGCTTATATTTCCTTATTTGTTAGTTAATTTGGGTAAAAAGCATCTGCTAAATGAATAAATGTAATCGCAGTGTGTCACTATTCACTCCTAGCATGCTAGAAGGTAGCAGTGTAGCATGTTCGCAACACCGGCGTGAGAGAGTAAAGGGTCAAACAGTTTTGGCACACTGCTTTTTGGATAGTGTAGTTTAAAAACATTTGTGTTGTCTGTAGTAGAGTTTCTCCTTTTATGGTCATCTTTTCCTTTCCTCTGCTTTCCAATTGATTTGTTTTTTTTTTGTTTGTTGGAAGAAAATGGCTGTTAATGAATACCACACACTTCAGCATCGTTCCCTTCTGACTCATCCTAACTTTTTTTTTTTTTTTTCTTTTTTGGTAGGATGTTTAAAGAAGCTGAAATAACGAAAGGCATTTTTCCTCACCCACTCACAAATGGTTTATCGTAAATCATTACGTGCACACAGAAGTATTTCAAAGAGGTTGACCAGACTTTTCAGAAGTGCAGATGGTGTGACTGCAGTGATGGAAATTGGTGTTTTAATAATGTCAATGACTGTGAGGTAACTGTTTGATCATACTGTCCATCATGACTTACCTTGACTAACCATGAAGCCATGATAACCCTATTTAGGGTTGAACAAAACGTAATGGCATTTGGGATTCAGACGAAAACAAAAAGTACATGACTTTAACCTTCTGCATGAATTATTACATTTACATTAAAGAATGTCGTTGTTTTTAATGTATTTTTATTCCTTGCATTAGTTCCAGTAATAAAAATATTTAAAACATTTTGAAAATAAATTCGGGTGGGAAGTGGGTAAATTGTTGCCATTTGGCAACAAGGCGTAGTGGTGGAAAGGATCATCATGTATCACATGCAGATTTTTATTTTGCCACCTAGTAAGCATGTAAAAGTGATAGCTTATAGAAAGTAATTAGTTATAAAAAAAAAAAAAAAGTGTGTTTTTAATTCTTTCTCCTAAAAAATAAAATTTAGAAAATAAGGTGCGATTGCAAAATTGTCTGAAATTACAACAGTTTTCTTACTTTGAATGTGAAACATGTAAATATACTATCCGAGAAGTCTAGTGTTATGTGGTTACCATACGGCAACAATTAAATTTTACCATTTTAATAAAATACTCAAAATATATAAACCAAACTACAGAACTTTTGGAACTCCTTTTTTAGGACTATGTCCGACATTCTTAGAATCAATTTGGAGGTCTGTCCTGTAATTGCCATCTTTGGTGTTTTCATCTCAGTGTCAGCCTCTGAACCTTAGACAAGCTAGTGTTGTGGCCTTTGCATCGTTGCTTGCTCGGTGCAGAATATTGTTGTCTTGGACCTCTCCGCCACCCCCCTCTATATCAGTCTGGCTTAAAGATCTAATGTTCTTTTTGAAGCTGGAAAAAAATCAAGTATAACATCAGAGGTAGCGGAGACTCATTTTTGGGAAAATGGCAACAGTTTATTACCTACTTCAAGGATGTACCCACCCTGGAGGTAGATTATGGAGAGGTGGATGGTCAATACTATCCACCTTACCCCCCTTTATCTCCCCCTCCCCTTTTTTTGATTCTGTATGGATTTATGAAAAAAAAAAACCTGAATCATATGTAATTGAATTACATGTACATGAATCATAAGTAAATGAATCATATGTAAACATTCCTGGGTGGGGTGGGAGGGGCTGTTATTGGGGTAAAAAATGTTGATTCTGTATTGATATAATTTGTTGTACTGTGATGCGTGCGTGAGAATCAATAAAAAAAATAATAATAAAAAAAAAAATAAACTTGTTTAAATTATTTTAAAAAATCATTATAAACGTATATCAGGTAGTGTTTCAATTTTTCCCTTCAAGTCGTTTTGACTAAATATTTGAAACATTAATCACATTTTCAGAGCCCTCAGATGACCTTCATCGTGCCATGTGTTCACAAAATGGAAGTGCATACGACACTTCCTGGTCATGTGACATGGCATTTTTTTTGTCATGTCAAAGTTAAATCCCCCTTTTTTGAGTTACAAAGGGAAATAGAAGTTTTCTATTATGACCAATTTAAAAAAAATAAATAATGGAGATATATTAATTGTTGCCACGAGAACAACATACAGTTAAGGGTTAAGCAATGAACTTCATGTTCATCCATGACGCTTGCAAATGCATAGCTAATGTTGACCCTTAAATCCAATTTGCACAACAATCACCATTAGCAAGGCGTTAACCCGTCCACTGCTGACGCTCCTAGAAATGTCAGGGCAGTGTTGAGAATGTCAGGGATAAGAGCGCATGACTAAGATTAATGACTGCTCTGCAGCCCTGACAAGCACTGACATCACAGAGGAGGGCCATGTGCGTCTGTGTGCACGTGCACGTGTACGGCTGCACACGTGCCGTATCACACGGTTGTGTGTCTGTGTGTGTGTGTAGAAGCCTGAGCAGCGCAGCATCATGACGTTAGCTGTCAGTGCGTGTGTGATAGAAAGACACACGAGGCTTGTGTGTGAATAAATAAAGGAGTTGACTGAGTGATGTACCGTCACCATCAGCTCAGCATTGTTCAAGTTTGAAGAGACAGTCTGTGGAGTGTTAAGCTGTAGATGTAAAAAAAAGTTTAAAAAACCAAACAAAAACATGTTTGTTAGATTAGATAGATAGATAGATATAGATAGATAGAAATTTTCATTGGAATCAAGATCCTGCTAGGATTTAAAAGCAAATGAATATTATCCAAGGTTTTGTTTATTTATTTACCTGATAATAGCTTTTTCTGTGTCTGTGCGAATGAACGGCGACTGATGATGATTCAGAGGCATGGCCGCGTCACCGGAGTCTATTCACCACCTCTTATTGCTCACAATAGCAGGATTGTGCACAGAGACCACACACCTCTCCATTGCTGTCTTGCTGAGGAAGTTTCCAGAACGTTTCTGTTAGCAGCTCATGCAGCTTTTACAGATATTTCGCAGATATTTCCGGACTTGAAGGTTAAAATCTGGTTTATTCTTTGTCACAAGTGCCTCTAAGAGCTGCTGAACGTCTGAAAATTGGAGCGGTGTTGCACAGTAGCTAGAGGTTTCCACACCCTGTTTGCAACCGGTTATGCCTTGCGTCTTGTGTTTGGTTTACATCCTGATAACATTAACCTGATCACACATGCACATAATGACTAATACAGTGGTGTGAAAAAGTGTTTGCCCCCTTCCTCATTTCCTGTTCCTTTGCATGTTTGTCACACTTAAGTGTTTCGGAACATCAAACCAATTTAAACAATAGTCAAGGACAACACAAGTAAACACAAAATGCAATTTGTAAATGAAGGTGTTTATTATTAAAGGTGAAAAAAAATCCAAACCATCATGGCCCTGTGTGAAAAAGTGATTGCCCCCCTAAACCTAAT
>JAFFST010046825.1:29802-59696 GCA_022414735.1 Noturus placidus
ATATATATATATATATATATATATATATATATATATATATATATATATAAAAAGAGGGCCTGTCTGCACAGGGTCTCAGTGTTAAGCAGTTGTCATTGATGCTGTCACTAATTTCTGTTCTGTGAGTCCCAAGAAATTGAGTTAGTGTCTCCTGTCTGTCAGTGTGCGGTCAGCACTATCTTTCAGGTCGTCCGTCAGTGTCTTGCTGGGTGGAGATGAGCAAAGTCTTCAGATTAGTGAAGCGAGAGGTGATGGAGTAGGGACTGGGGTCGTCTGTGCCAAGCCTTTTAATTTCTTTCTTTACCCTACTACACAGTATGTCAATTGTTCATCAGCTTTTCTCATTCTTGCATACACCTTTCAGGCTTATTATTAAGCGCTGTACCTTTCAATCTTAAAATAACTGGAACATCAGTCTACCTCTTCCATGCTGTTGGCGTTCTACAGGTTTGTGCTGATTGGTGCAGTAAAATTGATTGATTGATTTTATTTTTTTTAATATGTTGAACTTGAAGAGGGATGTTCTGCATTAGTTAGAATAATTTACATTTATGGAATTTGGCAAACGCTCTTATCCAGAGCGACTTCCGTTTATACAACTGAGCAGTTGAGGGTCAAGGACCTTGCTGAACGGCCCAGCAGTGACAGTTTTGCAGTGCTGGGATTTGAACTCGTGTCCTTCCGCTCAGTCGTCCAACATCCTTAACGACAGAGCTACCACTGCCCAAACCAGAACCAACTAGAAATCAAAACCTAACCAGAAACAAATCTACCTTTTTTTTAATTATGCATGCATTGATCCTGATCCAGGCATTGGTCTACTCTGTTAGGCTAATGAACCGATGACCAATTATCAGTGTTTTCTGAAAGTAGTTTTGCGATTTAAATAATGTCAATCAAACAAAGCAGACAGTAAACCGTGCTCTGGGAAAATATCAAGATGAGTGGCTACATCATCCTCCTACAATTCAAGTAATCTGATTTAAAAATAAATAAAAACATCCTAAGCCTAAAACAAAGCATGATGAGATAATCTCTAGGTGAGAAAATATCTACAGATGAAGCTAGGTGAGTGAAAATAACAGCTGTAATCCAGTACGATGTTCTTGACCATGTAATTGGTTTGGGAAAAAATTATTACCTACGTATATGGTACACCTACGTATAATTATATACATATAATTAATGTTGGGGCGCACGGTGGCTTAGTGGTTAGCACGTTCGCCTCACACCTCCAGGGTCCGGGGTTCGAGTCCCGCCAGGGCCGTGTGTGTGCGGAGTTTGCATGTTCTCCCCGTGTGTCGGGGGTTTCCTCCGGGTACTCCGGTTTCCTCCCCCAGTCCAAAGACATGCATGGTAGGCTGATTGGCGTGTCTAAAGTGTCCGTAGTGTGTGAATGGGTGTGTGAGTGTGTGTACCCAGCCGTGTGACTGGCAGCAGCTACGCGCCGGTCCCAAGCCCGGATAAATGGGGAGGGGTGGGGAAAGCAATGGCAAACTACCCCACTACTTCTGCCGACATGCTTTGTGGTTCGCGTTGATGACATACGTGGGCCATAAAGTGACCGATGGTCGGTCTCGATTAATCGGTGATGGATATGACATATAGATAATTAATGTTAGTTTATGCTGTATAATTTATTCATTAGTTTAAGTTTTTTTCTTTTCTTTTCTTATTTAGAACAAATTACTCATTTTACTCACACTTTTGGCACAGAGTGGTCATATTTAATTTCTTTTTAGATTGGATGCTAACTTCAGGGAAGTATCTTCTCTGTCTGGGTGCATAAAACACGAAAATTTTTCTTTTCTGGAATTTTTTTTTAAATGAACCTTTTGTATATTGTCTTTGTTCTGTCGTGCGTGCTTGCTGCTTTTGTTTATGATGACCGAGTACGAACAGATTCAGTCTGTCAGATTTAAAGACTTGAGATGTCACTTGGCAGAGGTGTGTGTGTGTGTGTCATTGTTATTCCGATGCTGTTTTGGCCTTGACTTTTGATTCTCTTTTTCTGTCATGCTGTTGGTATATGAGACAGACTTTTAATGAATATTGTTTGAGAATATAAATATTGTGTTTTTACATGGACAACAATAATCCAATATTAACCTGATTTAAGACAATACTGTGATTAAGAAACTAGCATGTAAACAGCAATTTTTAATTACCTTAATCCGATTAAAGTCATACTCAACGTAAACACAAATGGAATTAAGACATGTGGAGAATTCCTGTTTTAGTCACATTTATGGACGTGTATTACAGACATGTCAACACATTAATCACATTATGAACGTTGTGTGGGAGTTTTCAGCGCATTTTGAGACGGGACACGATCACAGACGGCAGTGCTCAACCGTTTTACGGCAAACGAGCGCACGGCTGCATCCGAAACCGCATACTTTCTTACTATAGGCCTGTAGTAGATGACGGTAATTACGCAGTTTGAGACACAGCCCACAGCTTCAAACAGTTGTCTATTAGCACGTACAGCATGACAAATAATTAACTGCACTTGACGCGTTCATAAACAAATTAATAAAAACACCCAAAACTGTATACAGTACCGTAACGAAGACAGACTTTGTTGATGCGTGGAATTCTGGAGGGAATGTCAGGCGGCGTGGCGCGGTGAAGTAACATCGTGTGCCGTTAATCGATCCATGTTCTAAAACATGTAAAACAGGAAAGGGATATTCTAAAAGCGACTCATGTAAACACCTTAATCACATTATTATCTTAATTAGAGTAAGGTCAATAAGTAGATTACTGCTGTCCATGTAAACGTAGTCATTGAAAGAAAATTCAAAACGAGATATTAAGGACGTTTTCAAACCTGCCTCGTTTGGAGCATTCGAACCCAGCAATCATGCTCTGATCTGCACCAAAACAATCGAACGATTCAAACCCTGGAGCGATTCACTTGTGAGAAAACAAATCGACCCAACGAGCCAACCTGTATAGCAATGCATGATGGGAACCACGTTACCTAAAAAGCATGTTTGTTTTGCTAACGGCTCTCAACATGTTTGTGTGTGTGTGTGTGTGGATTGGCCTGTTAAAGCAGATTGAGCAGTATGCATGGTTAAGAAAAGACTTAATACCAGTAAGTAATGAACATTTTGCCTCATCACTCTCTGCTTGAGTGGTTCTTCATTTTGTTTTTGGCCGCACAAAGAACCACACAGGGTTAATTCGTTCCGTCCTAATCCCACTGACGATTCCTGACCGATTTGCAGAGTCCTGAAGATTTTCCCCGCTAAGCTTGAGCCGTTCCACAATCCTCTAACGAATTCACTAAATCTGATTTTAAAGCTTTAATGTATTCAGTGTTTTAAATAAGAATTCCTGAATATTTGTCCTTTTTGTTATGAATCCCCCCCCCAAATAAATGGTTCATATTTATGCAACATGATTAATTTTTCTGTATCTAAGGCTCTATCTTTATAACCAAGAAACACGTCTGAGAAGTATAGACTGTTACGATTCATCATCTTATGTGTTTTTTTTTTTTTTCTGGAAGGTTTCTTCAGATTTGGGTGAAAATTGGCTTTACTGGCTCGTTTGCAGGAACTCCGGGCAATGAGAAGACACCATTAGCTGACGTGTTGTGTGTCTGCAGGCCTAGTCCTGTTACTGGTGTGGGCGTTAAATTCCCTGAGCTTAGGAAAACTGTCCAGTCTCCATTCATTATAACCATGACCCTCTGTGTATGAAAGATGGTGTGTTGCTTTCCTCCGACATCCCTCTCCCCTCCCCTCCGTACCATTTATATCTCATATCCCTCATTATCTCTTCTCTCTCTCTCTCTCACACACACTCATCTTGCCGGAAACTATAGCATGTGATCGGTGCTACCTTTGATTGTTCTGCTTGTGAAACACGGATTAAGATATCTAAGGGAATTTTCTCAGCCACTTCTGGGCGGGAATTGATCACCCGTTCAGACCATACTTCCTTTACTTCGTTAATCTATAGTGGCATTTGCAACCGAATGCCTACAGCTTACATGCCTAGAGCTGTGAATTGTGCAAAATGTATATTACTGGCGTTGCGATTGTATTAGGGATTCATTTTGCACTCTGTAAGATGTTAAATGATCACGAATTAGGTTCCTATTCATTATCCGCCTTAAGAGAAAACGAAGCAATACCCAGTAACAATGCAGTTTGCAATAATTTGCCCTTTACAGCGTGTCGTTTCGGCGCTCTGATTTATGCCGTCTCTCTCGTTCCTGGTTAAAAGCATTAGCTGTGTATGTTATGAACATCATATTCCCTTCTGTGTACACGAGCAGCAAATTGTGCCTTAATGAATATAGGAAGGAAGAGAACCTTTATTTCAGTCAATGAGGATTGGGGTAGTTCTTCAGACGGTCTGAAGCCTTTGGGAGCAATATGTTCAGCCACTAAACTATTCATTTGAGATGAAACATGAAGATTGGTGTGTGATGACGTCTACAGAAAAGTACAGTGGTTACTTTTTCACTTGTGCCGAGTTTGAAAATTCATTTTGACCTAAACTTTCGAAAGCAAGGTGTATTTCTGCATTTCCGTGCCAGTAAACTGTCTTAGGCTAGGATTTGTACAGTAAAATTAAGGGTTTTCTTTCTACCCACTAATATTTTCCAAGATGACTGCCTACTTTGCCTTTATCCATATCACTATTATATGTTTTGTGCTTTACGTGGTTGCCATTAGGCACTCCCTCCAGGACTAACGTAAAATCTGAAATATTGGGAGGAGATTGCACCTTTTCAACATTCCAATAAATTTTCTGCAGACTTTGGCTAAGATTTCTGTGGGAAAAAAAAGCACAAAAACGCTGCAAAGTTTGAAAAAAGCTGCCACAAAAGCGAACATTTTTCGCCACAGCGATCAAACTAGAGCTATAGATTATCAGATCTTGTTCCCATTTTAAAGAAATAGACCAGACAGATATTTATCCATGCGAAGTCTTCTGTTTAATCACAAGAGGAATGCTTTTTATTTATTTATTTGTTTGTTTATCAGCGGATGAAAGACCTTTGCCTGAACATGTACAGATATTTTAATTGTCGTCTTCAGGTTCCTCAGGCTGCATTCAGAGCAGGCCATAGCAGAGAAGAAACTAGGAATTTGTTCAGACACTAGAAATGGAAGAACGCTGAAATATCTGTTGGCCAGAACATAGTCTCAGCCTCAGATGCCCCACCCACAGCTCATGGAACGACTGATACCTCGTGTAAACTCTTGTAGATGCTCAGAAGTTTATGACTTGGCCATTCTTACCATTTTCCTGATGGGATGCAATTAATTCTTTGGAGCATGGGTTGAAGCAGTGGGTTAAAAAAACTAAACAACAACAAAGTTTAGTGTCTTCAGACCTGTCTACCCTGAAATGGAATAATGCTCTCTATACATCTTTCTGTATACAGGTCATGTTAAAGCTTGTTTGAAATGCCGGGGCAAGACTTTCCTATGTGCTAAAGCAGTCTAAGTACTCTTCTGTTGGAGGCCCTATCCCTGACAGCGAGCTGCCTGTTTGAGCGTTAAAAAGAACACGCTCATTAGAACACAGCCGGAGATCTGGCAGCCGCCTCTCTGCCTCGCCAAGAATAACACTTTATAGTCTGTCGTACGCTGACGTTCTCTTCACCTTGGGTCCGTCCACTCCATCCTCATCTCTCTGCTTCCCACCTTGTTGCTCCTTCGTTTTGTGTACTGTTAAATGCCAGGTTAATTGCAGCAGTGCTATCTGAGCAGCTGTACAGATAAACATGATGGATTACTGAATGGAATTGATTTAATGTGGGAACAGGGACCTGTGGCGCTCTGAAGTTAGTGAGCGCTTTTGTTTCTGCAAGAGGCCATTAAAAAACTCTCAAGCCTGTGTCTCAGCCTAGCAGCCTCCAATTAGCTCCCATTAGAAGAAAGACTAAACAGGAATAACTGCAGGTTCCTGTCCACAGGCTGCCTTTCACCCCCCTCCCTCCACCCTGTATTGTTGTCACACAGGTCGGGTTAGATGTAAGCTGCAGGGTGTCTGCAATTGATGTCAGTTAAAGTGTGTGATAGGTTTAAAATATAAAGCAAGGCTTATTCAAGCAATTGTGGGTCTGATTTTTCCATATTCCAGACAAGGGCACGTGTTTTCATATTTTACGTTGTCTTATGTCTGTAACACTACTCCGATGCCGTCACAAGCATGTGTCCTACATCGTGTGCGTCAGGTCATAGGATTTCAGCCGTCTGCATTGGAACGTTATGAGAGTGTCGAACAGGTGTGTTTTTAGATCTGGGTTTATTTATTTATTTTTAAATCCTGTCTAAATTTGGTTGTTACATGTGTCCAGAGTGTCATGATTTTTATCTCCTGTAGGGATTTTTCATGTCTTAAAAAAGAACCATGCTTAAATGGTGCTTAAACCAGTTCAGAAAATCTAATGTTATCTAATGTGATCACTTGCATATTTTCTGGCAGCCTCCCACTGCGTTCAGTGAGTGGTCATTTTTATTATATTTGGTCAGATTTGGTTATGGCGCTCCCCCTTTGTGAAGTCCTTTCCCGATTGGCACGGTCATTCGTATAAAGTTGGGCTTTAGCCCAAACATTACGCTAGGGCTGGGCGATTATATTGATATAATGTTGATACCCTGATAAGTGAATACATGATACACTTTTTAGAGATATCCTTGGTATGGTGATGTATTATTTTCATAATGACAAATGTAATGGGACTGAATGGATGCTGTTGATTTTGACATTTAAAAAAAGAAAAGAAAAAACATTATTCTTCCTTGTTTTTGTACGATTGAAGGAAACATATGGTAAGTTAAATCTGTTTTTTTTGTTTGTTGTTTATTTCACTACTGTTTTGCAGACCGTTTGATGGCTAAATTATGTACCATGATGTGCATTGTGGAAATTGTATGTTTGTACAAAATCCAGACAATTGCTGTGTTTGGAATTCAAAAGTGCAGATCAGGCAAAATTTTTTTTAAATAAAATTAGACAGTGAAGAAGGAATTGCATTGCAGTGGTAGAGTCACGTGTCAAGGTTTCACAGGTTTGGTTGAGTCTTTACCCATGATAGCTTCAGATTCATGTTCCTGGGTGACAGGACTGGAACCCAATATGTTCTTCTGCTGATGAAGCGCATCCACCTCAGGTGTGTGTGTGTGTATGTAGAGATGCTTTTCTGCTCAGCACGGTTGTAAAAAGTGCTTATAAGAGTTACTATAAACTTCTTGGCAGCTCGAACCAATCAGTCTGTCTTTCTCTGACCTCTCTTATCGACAAGGCATTTCCACCCACAGAACTGTCGCTCACTCAATGTTTTCGCACCATTCTGTTTAAACTCTAGAGACTGTAGTCCGTGGGAAAAATTCCAGGAGGGCAGCAGTTTCTGAAATACTCAAACCAGACCATCTGGCACCAATAAAACGTCAGAGATCACACTTTCTCCTCATTCTGATGTTAGGTGGGAACATTAACTGAAGCTGTTTTTGTTATTAATACTTCTTGGATGCTTTGATATGGATATACACACCATTTAGATACTGTAACAATCTGGTAACTTTTGGTTCTTGCTTTAAATACCTGTATGCATGTTTCTGTGCAAGTATTATTTTTTTTTTATATTTTAATTTTAGATATAAATGTGTATTAAGGTGTGTACTAGTGCTGCATGTATTGAATTTAGAATTGCATTGTTTCATATCAAACTAATTCTGACTCCTTTTCAGGAGTGAGTATTTCTCTTGGGTTTTAGGATTTCCTATTATTTCTGCGATTGAAATGTGATGTCCAGCCTTTACAAAGCTGTAAGTGGATTCTGATGGTGTTTCTCTCTCTGAGCCAGCAGGGGTCATTCAGTGTGTGAGTTTGTCTTATTGGAGATTTTCCGTGGCCTTCTTGGAGTGTTATAACCACTGACTGAGCCTCCGTGTGTGTGTGTGTGTGTGTGTGAGAAAAGAATAAGGCCCTGTTTACACTAGTGCGTTTTCGTTTTTAAAAGTGAAAACAATCCTCGTCCACACTGGCGTTTCTGCTGTGTTTCAGAAACGATCTCCGTCCACACCACACGACCGAGTACATGTCAAATGACTATTCATGCACACTGGACATGCGCATACAAGTGAAGTTGGTTGCTAGCCACTGACTGGCACAACAAACCAGCGTTGCATGTATTGCTTACGCTGACTGCTCTAATCATTGTTCGCCTCGTGCGCATGTAGGCGGCTGCAGTATTATAAAATACAGAATTTAACTGCACAATGGCTGCTAGGAATGAGAACAATGCCAGCAAAGTTTGAAGTTCGGTCTCTGCGTTGTTGAATAGACAAGCGAGGTAATGTAATGGTCATATGGTAGGGGCTTGACAAATCAGGGAAGGATACGCAATGATCCGGAGGACCCAAACAGGGGGCGAATGTGGGCGAAGCCACGCCTGCTTCATTTTGGTCTGTTTACACCGAAACGTGAGCCCGGAGTTTTGAAACTAAAACAGGTTGTCTTCTGTGTCTCCCAAACTCTCCGCTTTCGAGGGTCGAAAACGCCGGAGTAGTGTAGACGACAGGCGAAACCGTAGTTTCAAACGAAAACACACTAGTGTAAACAGGGCCTAAGAGATATCAAGAGACAGGCCAAGAGACAGCTCTGCCACAGGGAATCCTTCTCTAGGTTATTCCTGCAGGCTTCTCAATGTGCTCTGTTCATTCAGAGCCACCGTGGTGGGTGAAACGGTGCTTTTCTTTGTGGAGACTGGGCAGCACAGTGCCACTCGAGAACTGCGAGGCTTCAGGGAGCTCTTCATACTGCCAAACTACCACACACACGGTCTCCCACTCTCTTCCTAAGACTCATTCTCTGTACCCTCTTTTATTCCTCTCGGATTTTCTCGGTTGGTGGTGAACGTTTGGTGTCATTCTCTGCTTTCTCGTTGCCCCCCCCTCCCCAATAACCTATTGCACATATATGCACATGGATTAGAGCTGGATATTAGCTTCTTTGCCAGCCTCACTTTTAATTCTAATCACATCACTATCGAGTTGAGCTAATATGAGGCAGCTGTGAGTATGTGGGCGCGTGTGTAAGTAAGCTGAGCACTTGCGGCTAATTACGCAGTATGCTTTTCCATCCGTAGTGCAGGTGAACAGTGCCTGTTTGTCTTTCTGAGGTATATTACATCATATTTGAGAGGTTTGTGAACAGCAGCGTGAGCTTGATATTATGTACTAATATCATGATGTGCATATTAAAAGGTCATGTCTGAATAATAAGTTTTGACATCAGAACCCTAAAGTTCAAATCTTCATTTTCTGTTCAACGACTTTTAGGTTAGTTTAGATTTACATTGAAAATCTTTCTAAGACGAATAGAAAGTAGATTTTTGAACCTAGGCCAAACATCGATAGAATCTTCTTATTCCATTAGCTCAAATATTTTTCTGGTTTTATACGATCCTAGACTGTTTCATATAATGTAATTCGTTAATCTTTACTATATATTAATAAACGGTATAACTGAGCAAAGAATGTGAGAATTTTAAAGCACATTAGGACCACACTGGTTTACATCTACTTTTCAGTAAGCTGATTGATTGATTCACTAAGCATAATGCATAGAAATCATGCAGGTACAGTTCAAGATCTTGATGCAACAGGATGTAGAGTTTGCACAGAAAATGTCCAGTTAGTTTCGAAAGTGCCCTTTTGATGCTGATGCTGAAAAAAGTAAAAAAAATCTCTAATCTTCAGCAGCCCAGTTTGTGTGATCCTGTGCCCCGTGTATCCTCAGACAGATGACTATACTGAGGCATGTCTTCTGTTTTGTCAGCATGTAAATATATCATGGATATAGACTCTCCTTTCCCATCTATATTGTATATTCAATATATACAATATAGTAATATATACAATATTGGATTGTAATTGGCAAGCAGGTAGATCATAATAATGGTGAGGTCATGTTGCCTGTTTTGTACTGTGACATACTGAAGCAGAGCATGATCAGTATGATAACGACCCCAAACACACCTAAAAGACAACCACTGCCTTGCTAAAGAAGCTGAGGGTGAAGGCGATGGACTATCCAAGCATGTCTCCAGACCTAAACCCTATTGAGCATCTGTGGCGCATCCTCAAACGGAAAGTGGAGGAGCACAAGGTCTCTAAATCCACCAGCTCAGTGATATCGTCATGGAGGAGTGGAAGAGGACTCCAGTGGCAACCTGTGAAGCTCTGGGGAACTCCATGCCCAAGAGGGTTAAGGCAGTGCTAGAAAATAATGGTGGTCACACAAAATATTGATGTATGTAAATAATAATGTTGATGTAATGTTGATGTAAATAATAATATATATGTGTGTGTGTGTGTGTGTGTGTGTGTGTATATACTGTATATATATATAATGTGTGTATATACTGTATATATATATATAATGTGTGTATATATATATATATAATGTGTGTATATATATATATATAATGTATGTGTATATATGTGTGTGTGTATATATATATGTATATATATAATTATAACAATAATGTTCAAATGGCTATCAACCATGAAGGATTTCCCCTCTGCTCTTTTCCATATCAGTCACCCTTTATTGTTTTGTTTTTTTTGTTTTGTTTTGTTTTTTTTCCACTTCCTCTTGTCAGTGCCACACTGAAGTCATTTTCCTTTTCTATTGTTCATGTTTCCTTGCTTGCTCTTCCTCTCTCTATCGCTGTCTGTCTCTGTGTCTTTCACTCTCTCTGCATGTGTCGGGATAAATAGTAAGACGCAGGACGGCAGCAGAACAAAAGCAAATGAAGGCTCGTGACTGGAACGGAGACACTGTGGAGGTGGTGTACTGTGCTGATTAGATTTCAGTGTCGCCTGCTGGACACCGGATTCCGGCGGGTGATGGATTCAGCCTATTCACTGCCGTGTTCCAGGCTCCTGCATGCTGAAACATGCGCTCCTGATGGGGCTGTCAGAATGAATTTCTGCTCAAATACTAGTCCAGTCTTCACAAGATGTACATTTTTTTTCAAAGGCACAGAATAGACCTCATTCATGGCATTTCTATATTTTATTTTGGCATATGTATTTCTAGTTATATAAATATCAATTGGAGCACAGTGTCTGTCCTAAGCGAGATTATTTTGAGAGTGGTCATCATGCTCATTTTGTGAAACTTGTCCAGGTCTATCCACTTCTTCTCAGCTAGTCATCGTTCGTCTTCCTCTGACCCTGAGCTGTGTCCATGTCATGGCCTAATTGGAAACGCTTGCTCCTTTTCTCTGAACGGATTGAATAATTTATATGCGCTGAAATACATTTGTGCAGTCATCGATATACTTGGACGCCCCACCTAAGTATAAGCTATGGATGGGAATCACTGCTGTGTAGGTAGGCATGGGTATGTATTTATATCTCAGTGGGGACCTTATGTCTGACAGTTTTGTTGTTCTGGGGACATTTGGCTGATCCCCCATGAGGAAACCTGATTTTGTATTTTATTATTTTTTTCTTATAAAAGTTCCTTTTGGTTTCTAAGATTAAGGTTGGGTTTGGGTGCAGATGATGTAGGTGGAGCATCCTCACAAGGTTGGTAAGACGTGTGTGTGTGTGGTGATTGTGGTGAAGTATTAGTTTGTTTTACTACTACATTGACTTTGACCATTTTTGTAGCTCTTACCATTGAAGATATTACACTTATTTTGTTGACATTTGACTATTTAATAAGACTTCTGTGCCACTGTTTTATGTTCTGTAAGAGTGTCCGTTGGAGTATTATTGGTGAAGATGGTTTGATGAGGATTTTCCAGCGCTTGATATGGAATTTATATATGTTTGTAACTTCACGGCTCTGGTGTAGAATTTATTGTTTGAAACAAAGTATTTAGTGTTTGCTGACTGAGCTGGTTTCTGTGTGCTGTTCTCTGCCGTTTTATAGAGAGCTGACTGAGCGTGAATAAAGAAAACCAGAAAGTGTGTGTTTCTGGTGTAAAAGGTTACTCTAGATGAGTGCTATTGTAATTGTGTCCTCACTCATCTAATGTAATACTCTGTTCAGTGGCTGTATCATACTTGTGTGAATGTGTGTGGGTGGGTGGCTTGGGGCTCGAACTCTGATGATGAGAGAGGGATAAAATAATTTGAGTAAATAAAGTGGACCCACATTTCTACTCACTTAAAGGTACCACCTTATTATGTAGGTCTACTGTGTATCTGTGTCGTTGACCCTTACTCCCACCATATCGCTCACTTTTTATATGTGAAGTTATATGATAAGAGTGGCTCTGCTGGATTAATCTACTAGCAGTGATGTGGTTACTGGACACTGATGAAGGGTGTAGTAACATTACAATTACAAAGTGGACCACAAAATGAGTGGTACAGCTTAGCGTTCGCCCCGTGGTGGTCGTTTATTTTTACAGCATTTAGTATCCACCATTATCCAGAACGACGTAGACTTAGAGAAGTGCTTTGTAGTCTCCATCCAAAACATATCCTCATGCTAGTACAAATAGGTCAGAATCAAGAATACGCTCAGGCTTAAACCCTTTAAAGAGTAGATAGTACTGCAACAATGCAGTCCTTGTGTGTGTTTTTTTTTTTTCATCATTAGTGCTCTTTTAGGTGTTTAGTGAAGAGGTGGGGCTTCAGTGTTCATTTGAAGACAAATTGACTCACTGTTTTGGATAGCGAGGGAAAGTTTGTTCCATCACCTGGATGCCAGGGTGATGCAAAACATCCTTGTACCAGGGTATGAGGTGGAGCTGTGCTTGTTGTTTCGAAGGAAATGTGGTGGAGAGCGGGGCTTGGTAAGTGCCTTCGGGTGTCTGTGGTTTAAATCCGATACGTGCGGCTATAGGATGTTGGTTGAGAAAATGCTGCGATGGGGTTTTGTGGAAGAACTTGGGAGGCTAAAAACAACTGCGTCGTGGCTTTGCATTGATGGTCAGGAAAGGCTGGGGAGTGGGTATAGTTAGTAATGTACACCTAGAAAGTAATAAGCCATAATCAGAGGGAGAGAAACTAGTGTGAAAGTAAAAAATATATATACACATCAGTATCAGTGCTAGGTTGCAGTCTTCCACCAGAAATATTCAGCTGCCCCGTGGTCAGAAACTAATTAAGGGCCTAAGGGTAGCTGTCATAAATAGTGGCTAGCAGTTGGAGTATAGACTCTAACCAATTGGCTAGTAAGGTCAGCTTGCCTGTCTCAAGGATGTCCGTTTTGCTCTTCGCCACCTTGTCAACAGATATCCTTGATAGTAAAGACACCTGGTCTCTGTATGACACCTTATGGTCATGAAGTTGCTCAGTGTACCTGTCTGAGCTGAAGACCCTGAGAATGTGAGGAAATAGCTTGACGAACAGAGACGGAAAGATAAAGATTGCCTTTATCTTATAAGCTTGCTCGATTAAAATTTTGCCTTAAACTGCATTTGTGTATGGCGAGAACACAGCAATAACAATGGGGTGCAGAACCAAACTACTGGTCTGAGAGCATCTGAGAGAAGTGAGCCCATTCCTGGTGCGGTTTCATTGCAACACGATTCAGGTCTGAATCATAGCTATATAACTTGCTGGTGCGGTCACATGTTCTGCTTATTTAGTTCATCAGTTACTCTCAGTATTATTACACATCTATACCCCTCTCTCTTCATCTGAAAGGTTCGCACCAGTTTATTTTATTGTAGAGAGGAAGTGCTGCCCCCCAATTCCTGAGGCTACTGTATTCCTAAGAGGGGGTGTGGCTGGCGGTCGGAATTTGAAATGATGTAAATTGAAAAGTCTGAACATGTGCTTATTTAAGTGACATGACTACAGACATTGTTTAATGTTTTTAACTTGTATTAGCGTGTATAATTAATCATGCCTTCTGTGTTGGAATATATGTTGGGTGAACACTAAAGCCTGGTCTGAACTCACTCACCTGGCTACTCACTCTTCTGTTTTTGTGTGTATCTCATACTTTACTCCTAAATTGTGTCAGAAATTAAATCAAACTCTTAAGATAAATATCAGGCAACCTGAGTAAAAATGATGTCGTTTATTGAAACAAAAAAAGTTATCCAATATCAAATTGCCCCCATAGTTACTAATTCCCCAAATCTATGAAACTGCATTCATAATGGGTTTCAGCTGGGAAAGATGCAACCAGGCAGCATGAAGTTGGTTAAAAGGTCTTACCCAGTAACACACTAAAACACAAATTGAAATAAATTCCAGAAATGATGAGGATGAAGGTGATTTTGAAATGCTTCAGTCTGGGAAGGATTACAAAGCTGTTTCAAATGCTTTGGGACTCCAAAGAACCACAGTGAGAGCGGCCTAGTAAAAGTCTCGACTTGAACCAATTGGGATACTGTGGGAGGAGCTTAAATGGGCAGTTCATACTCAAATACCCTCCAGTGTGGCTGAACTAAAGCAGTTCAGCACAGAAGAGTGAGTCGAAATCTCCAGTTATCGGAAGTGGTTGCAGTTATTGCTGCTAATTGTGGCACAACCAGATTTTAAGTTTAAGGGGGCAATTAGTTTTTCATATGGGTGATGGGTGTTGGATAACTTTTTTTTTTTTTTTTTTTTTTTTTTTTTTTTTTTTTTTTTGCTTCAATTTAAAAAAATAACACACTACAGTTTTTGCCTCTTTAACTCGGGTCACCTTTGTTTTCTCAAACTAAAAACAGAAGAAATCAAAATCTGTTTCACCGAGCTGTATATGAGCTGTGATGCTTTTGTATGGAAAATTCTGGGCTGAAAACGGAAATTCAGGATGCACTTGGCCGGAAACCGAAAGTTTAAAAAAAAAAAAAAAAAAGTTTAATAGGAGAAACTGAGGAGTGCAGTCTGCGATTTGGGCTTTAAGGAATTAATAAAGCAGATGAGTAATGAGGAGCCAAGCCATGTAAGGCTTTTGTATATATAAATTGTTCTTTCTTCAAGGTTTTAAAATGATTTCATTATTAGGAAAGGTCAGGCTGCTATAGGATTTTGGCATAAATAACTTCTATTGCTTCAATGTGAAGATATTTTATATCGAGTCGATTCATCACACATTTGATGTGGAAAAACTTCAGAACAAGGCAGAAATCGGGAGGGGGGGGGACAAAAAAAGGTGGAGAGGAAAGGTCACACAGAGTCGTCAACCCCACGTGCTACTGTTCTCCCGTCCAATATGTTGTCCTGTCTTGTTACCGTGCACCGTCCTGAGGGTCCTGAGTATTTAATGGACATTTTGTACTCGTCTCACACTGCTGTGTGACTGCACTTTGTGCAATCCGGTGTATCTTGCTATTTCATTACATGTACCATGGTCTGAATGAAACATTTCGTTACGATGTATAGAAGTTCTATAGAGGAATTAGGATAAAAACCCACTTGACTTGCTTAGGTCTGTGCATCTTGCCTGCCTTCATGGTGATGTGCTAGTGTTGTGGTGCAGTGTATCTCGTGTACCTAATTTCATTCTTCTCTTTCTGTCTTTTAGCGATTTATAACTATGATGCTCGCGGTGAGGAGGAGCTTTCGCTGCAGATTGGAGACACAGTACACATATTGGAGACGTATGAAGGTGAGTTTTAACACTCTCTCTCTCTCTCTCTCTCTCTCTCTCTCTCTCTCTCTCTCTCCGTATGCCTCTGTTGGATTCACTCAGGTTTGACACCACTGGCATTCTGGGAAAATGGAGCCATATTTCTTTGTCAACGAGACTAATGCCTTCACTCCATCGTAGCATGTGAGATGGGAGTTGGTCATATTCCATGAGCAACCACCATATTTTCCAAAACTCGACATTCTTAATAATTTCCCCTCAAAAGTATATATTTTTTTTTTTGTCAAATACGGTCTCCCTCTATCCAAGGAATTATTTAATTGTTGTGCATAAGCATGCTGGGCCCCGAGCACATACTATTTGTAAGAGAAAAAAAAGATTAGCATTAAATGTTTTGTACAGCGCCTCAGAGATCATGTCACGGAGTGATTTATTAAACACATCCCCCGGATACGGGGAAATACGAGCGCTCTGTTGTGCGTAGGAATGAGAGTTTGTGTCACCGGTAATGAGATGCACATTGTCAACATAATGCAATCACAGCTGTTTACAATATCAGTAATGTATTACATCTTGTCTTGCAGGCTGGTACAGGGGACACCGGCTGAGGAGGCGCTCAAAAAAGGTGAGCTGATTTATGAGGAGGTCTGGGCCTGAGAGGAGTCGAGTTATTAGTTTAGGCAAGGAATTAGAGTTTCTGTCGGGAGTCATTTTAGAGCTCATGTTTAATTTGGGTTTTTGGTTCTGTTCGGTTCTATTGAAATGGTGTAGACAAGATATTTTTTTTTTATATATATAACACATACGTACATGTATATTTTTTTGCAGGGCATATTTCCTGCCTGTTACATACACCTGAAAGAGGCCTCAGTTGAAGGCAGTGGGTAAGTTGTGCTTCCCCCCCCCCCCCCCATTTTAAAAGTACCTAAATTTTAGTTAATTCATACGTTTTTTGTATTATTATGTGAGGTGTTAATTAGTGGTTCTTCACTGCCCCAATTTTTTTTGCTTATAGTTTTAAAATGGAAGGTTCTGGGTGATGTAGAATACAGAACACTGTGTTGTATCCCCAGAGGTACTGGATGTGTATAGCTTTGTCCTTGTTGCCCAGACCGGCCTTCTCTTGTTGCATAGACTGTATTTTGATGGCTGTATTTTTAATCTTATAGCCATAGGGTTACGTGTGGGTTGTTTTTATTGATTTTTACCCTGCTTACAATTTACCACTTAAAAAAAATCACTATACAATTGAGTCCATTTAGTATTTGGACAATGACACGATTTTCAAAATTTTGCCTCTGTACATCACCACAATGAAAATGAAGCAATTAAAATGTGATTGAAGTGTAGACTTTCATCTTTAGTTCAAGCGTTTGGGGCGGGGTTTGCATTTAGGAATTTTTAACAATTAAATTTTTTATTTTTTTAATGCCGATGTTAAATTGTGTAGTTGCCTAAAATGTATAAAGATCCGCAGAGCTGGTAATAAAACATAATCGGCACTAGATATCGTGTCCGTGTAATATAGTATGTATTGTATTGTTTAAGATAAATATTACGGTTTAAAGTTAATATATGGGAACATTTCTGTGCTTAAACATGTATTATATGAGAAGCACTTCAGGTATGAGGATTTTAACACATTCAGCTTTCATTACTTTAAATGCTATTCACTCTCTGAGAGTCAAAGTGCGATAGTTCCTAGAGAGTTTTATCATTCTGCCCTGGAAGACGTTCACTTTAACCCACTTGCGCATCATCTCCGTGTTATATGAATGATTTGAAGAGGGGGAAAAAAAGCATTACAATCAAAGCACAGAGCTTTGATTGTAATAGTGCTACTACGTGGTGAGGGAGGGAGTGAGTGAGTGAGTGAGTAACGGGCGTGCTGATTGAGAGCAGGTTTCAGAGCAGCTGTCCTCGAACATGAATGAAATGATCTGAATGTGCTGTGCAGAGAAGGTCAGGATTAATAACGGAGAGAGCACTTTTCTTTATTAACACAAGATTGAGGATATGAGCCGAGTGTACTCTAGAGAGGCTTCTCACACAGCCTGAGCATGTGCAAATCTATATGTAAAGCACACGCTTATGGCAGAAATTGTTTTGGGGTGGGGTTTGTGCTTGCGTATGTAAACGGTATGCTTTTAACATATCTGTTGTCCTAAAGTTTAATGAAGTACCATTCTCTTGTTCTGTCTTATTTCTCTTCATTCCTCAATAATACTCTCCATTATGTTAGACCAAAGGAGACGGTCATTCCCACAGAGCTGCCTCTGGTGCATGAGGTCACCACCACTCTGAGAGAATGGGCGTCCATCTGGAGGGACTTGTATGTGGTGAGTAAAAGTCTTTAGGTCATTAGTAAGTGCTGGCCGAAGTACAGCGTGTATCTCTGAAGTAGTGGCTGATGCTCACAAGACGTCAGTGCAGGCAGTGAAGGTGTGTGTCATCTGAATGAATTTGATCATTGTTTCATTAAACCCATCAGCATTTAACTCATAATTGCATACTCTTCTGATTGCACTGTAGTTACTGAATAATTATTAGTGCTTACAATGGGATTTCGTTTAATACCTCCTATTATTTAGCGTTTTATTATTTTTTTAAATATTGTGTGGCAACAGTTACTCGTGCACACAAATGAATGACCGCCACAAGATATTAAATAAAGGTCATGAAATCATGATGTCTGAGTGGAATATAAGCTACTTATCTGTGCTGTGTGTGCAGTTTCACTATTCTCACTAAACATGCGTAACTCTGCTCAGCATAAATAGCCATTTAAGATTCGGCTCATGTGTGCGCTGAATGATTTTTATTTTTCTAAGAAATTGAGCTTAATATGAGTGACATTAATATTTCTATGGATAAATGAACACAAAAATGCATCTCGTCATTGACGCTTATGATGGAATTCTTGTAATGTTCTCTGCTTGTGTTTAATGCTGCTCTTAATGTCTCTTCAGTCTGTAGCACTAGAACGTTTTAGGCCTGTTTAATATTCCATATCTGACAACCCCAATTCTGAAAAAGTTGGGACGGTATGGGAAATGCTAATATAAACAAACCGGAGTGATTTAGTTAATGTACTTTGACTTGCATTTAAGCCAAAAACAACTATAGACAAGGTATTTGATGTTTTATCTAGTCAACTGCATAGTTTTTTTTTTTAAAGTAGGTAAATTTTTATTTTGAAATTTGCGCATGCGACATGTTGCAAAAAAAGTTGGGACATGGGCAATTCTAGACTAATAGCGATGTGACGAGTTGAGATAAGAAGGGGATTGGAAACAGGTGAGGTAATCGTCTAATTGTATTTTATGTAATTCTATAAGTTCCCTCTGAATGTTATTATTAAAACATTTTGACAGCCCTAATACGCAGTGGCCTGTGCATCATATTGGCCAAAAGTGCATGCTCGTCAGTTTAATTACGGTAATTAAAATGTTTTTTTTTTTTTTCCCTGAAAGTTCATTTGTAGTTCACCATGCTGCTTCTTATTAAAATTCACACTCCTGCTGTGTCACACTGAGCATGGCAGCTTAATTAGCCCTCATTGCACTGGATGCACAGACTAAGTAGTGTGTGTGTGTGTGTATGTTCCACAGGGTGACAAGCGTGAGATGTTTAATACCGTTCGTGACATGATCTATGATCTCATCGAGTGGCGATCACAGATTCTGTCAGGAACTCTGCCACAGGACGAGCTCTCCGAACTCAAGCAGAAAGTCACCTCCAAGATCGACTATGGCAACAAGTACATGCTCTCAGCTTCCATCTCCTGCTTTATATCCTAAGTAGATTTAGTGTGCTGAGTGATTCTTACTTCACACTATGAGCGAGAATTCTGAAACATTTCCCCAGTTTATAATCTGTGTTACAGGATTTGCCGTTAGAATTGGCTTGTAGTCATCATGCGGTATATCCTGTTAAGGCCTTAGTATGCTTCAAACGATGTGCAGCTAACTCGCACGAACAGTGACTTCTGAGTGATTCTAGGCATCATATATGATTCACTAGCATGCTAAAATCTTCATCGATAGACATCAATTTATTGAATGGGCTCACATACAGTGCTGCTTGAAAGTTTGCGAACCCTCTAGAATTTTCTACATTTCTGCATAAATGAGCTACAACAGAAGTCTTAAAGTAGATAAAGAGAACCCAATTAAATAAATGAGACACAATATTATACTTGGTCATTTATTTATTGAGGAAAATGATCCAATATTCCATATCTGTGAGTGGCAAAAGTATGTGAACCTTTGCTTTCAGTATCTGGTGTGACGCTCTGGTGCAGCAATAATTGCAACTAAACGTTTCCAGTAACTTGGTCAGTCCTGCACATCGGCTTGGGGGAATTTGGGGCAGCTGTGTCTCAGTCGGCAGAGCGGGTTGTCCACTAATCCACTAATCGTAGGGTTGGCGGTTCGATTCCCGGCCCGGATGACTCCACATGCCGAAGTGTCCTTGGGCAAGACACTGAACCCCAAGTTGCACCTGATGGCAAGTTGGTGCCTTGCATGGCGGCTCTGCTACCATTGGTGTGTGTGAATGTGTGAATGAGACACAGTGTAAAGCGCTTTGGATAAAAGGGCCATATAAGTGCGCCATTTACCATTTCAGTCCGCTCCTCAGTACAGAACAGCTTCAACTCTGTGGTGCGTTTCCTCAATAAACTGCTTGTCTTCGGGATTTTTCACCACATTTCTCAGGACTATTGACTTCTGATGATGTTTTAGGTCATATTTCTGAAGAAATATAGAAAAATTGCACAAGGTTCGCAAACTTTCAAGCAACAATGTACCACCCGTGTCTTAGTTCTCTCTTCCTTTACCTTTTGTAAATATGGAATAAAATAAGCAGTTTAGACATTTTAATAGTGCCAACTGCAGTACTGGAGCACTCGGGTACAGGGTTATGCAAGCTTGTAAGTCTGCCTAGTGATCTCGTCTTCGCAGAACCCTAGCCGACGTCATCTTTGTATTAACATGTTGAAGACTTTAGGGAATTTCACCTAGAGCAATCTTGCACTTCACTCGAGCATTATGCAAAACAAAACCTACAAAGCACATTCAGGTTACACCATGCCTATGATGCATTTCTGTAGCGAGCAACCCTGAAATTTAATTGTAGAATGAACAGAAGTAAGCAATCCCCTTTAACGTGCCAATGTTTTGCTTTATAAAGCTGATTTTGTATTTATTTAATAACCAAGATTAATAGAATGAGGCCAAGATAACATTGCACTGTTCATTTGTTTAAAAAAGTAAATAACGGTTATGCCTGGATTTTGCATTTGAGAGCACTGAATATTTATAGCATTTCAAAGCAGTACGAGGAGTTTACCTTATCAGTACACACCCACTGATGGGTTGTGTGATCCACGTAAAAATGTCACGTTTGAATGAATTAGTCTGAATTACGAGCTGCTTGGTTTGAAAATGGTAGACGCTTCCACCTCACGATGAGAGACTCGGTTAAACTGAAGGATTTACGGAGTTGTGTGTGATGAATGTGTTTTAAGGAGAGCACGGTCTGTCCCTCTATTTATTTCATGGGGTTATTAAATAAAAAGGTGACTGGGTGACTTCTAATTCTTCTATACAATGTCACCCAGAAGAAGATGGGTTACCTTTGCAGTCTGGTTCCTCTCAAGGTTTCTTCTAAATGTTTTCTCAGGGGGTTTTTCCTTTGCCACTGTTGCCTCTGGGTTCCTTCATTAGTTTTCAGACGGAAGGAAAATTCTGAGCTTCGTTGAAACTAGTCTAAACTATAGAAACTAATTGTACATTTAAAATAGCTGGGATATGCATTTGGTTATTGCGTTAATCACCACACCTTCAGACGACTGTTTTCTGTTTGCGTTCCACCTTCTGACTTGTCCTGTTCGGCTCTGCTCGTCAGGGTTTTGGATCAGGATCTGGTGGTGAGAGATAAGGATGGGAACATTTTGGACCCAGACCTCACCAGCACCATCAGCCTTTTCCGAGCACACGAGGCTGCATCCAGACAGATCGATGAACGCCTCCAGGAGGAGAAGGTAAGCTTGTACTCTGAGAAAGCTAACTCATGGCAGATCCTCTCTTTGTATGACTGAGTAATTTCTAGATAAACGCAGAGTGAGTTAAATAAAAGGCAGTGTTTAAATTTCTTAGTAAATCACACATTCCCCTTTGCCACCATTTGGGGAAATTTATACATCATTGTTGGCCTTTGTAGAAGTTTGGTTGATACCTTCTGGACCATGCTAATATTGCCACAAACGATGTACAGCCTGTTTAGAGTTATTCAGTGTTTTCGCTAATTAGGTAAAAGGTTGGCAGAGTTACTGAGTTCTTTATGGGATATTCATTCAACATGTGTAGTCTTGATTTTTCTTTAAGTTAACTCAAGCTCTGTAGAGTGCAGTGTAATGGTTTGCATGTTTTACTAGTGCACCATGTATAGCAGAATGATGTAGTAGTATATTAGAAAATTGCGTTCATGGTTGTGAATCTATTTATTTTTTTGTCTGGGGCATTATCTAGATTTGAGCTTGTTACTTGCTCGGCGATGTGGGTGACGCCTTAGACAGTTACACCACTTAGATCCCCTGATTAGTTTATTTTAAATCCGTTTGAGAGTTCAGTGGTGTAAGAGTTTTTATTAATTTGTTTTAAAATTACACTACATCTAGTTATGTTTAAAAGTGTGTTGATGTTCCAGCTTCATTTTAAGGATTTTTTTTATTGACTAAATTATTCGCCTATATTATGATGTATTAATTTCAGTTCCTTGTGTTTCGGTATCTCATTACGTTTTTTAATTATTATTGCTTATATGAATGTTTGTTCGACACTTTGTTCATTTACGTTGTTTTGTTTAAATATCAACAATGACTAATAATGACATTTAACATATGTAACTTATTTAACTTAAGAGTACTGGCTTCCTTCTTAATTTTCATTAATATTTAAAAACCAATCATTAACCATTATTGGTGTCATTGGCATTAACCAATGATTGGTGTATTAATTTATAATGCACACACAGTGCATATGGGGAAAAACCCAAGGCTAGTGGAGTTAAAGCTATGCAGGCTTGAAATATATTTATAAGTTATTACATTCACACTGAATTCCATAATATTTTTTTTTATCTTCTATTTAAATGGGACCTTTTATAGGAATGGTTGTAGATTGTGTAGTTCAGGGTTCTCGTCTATTAGTCACCCTGTAAAAATGTACAACCCTCTATTGTGAAGCCTTATTTTTGATGGACTGCGACTTATGCCTTTGACGAAACATGTTCAGAGAGAGAGAAAAAGACAAGATCAGCTTTCAGTCTGCCAGAACAGCCTTGAAAACTCTCGCATACACACTCACTCTCCCTGTCTTTTTTTTTTTTGTTCCCCCACTTCTAATGTGTGCACTCTTGCCCTGCAGCATCACAGAGTGGGGTCTAATCTGAAATGCAGGACTTGCAAATAGACAGGTGTGAAGCTTCGATAACCTCAGATGTACGTTCTGTGGTTGACGCATGATCTCTATTTCCATATGTGCTCTTGTAACAGGGTGAACTGCACTGCAGATGTGACTGTAGGGCTTTTTTGAGCGCTCTCTCACCCATATAGAGAGACGCATGCACACATTGCATCATCTGCTGAGTTTACATTACAGCGAACATTAGAGAAGCTTGAATTTGTGGCTGTTAGTTGTATATCCTCAAGCATATTAGGTTTCTTTAGTTTGTGTTTTGATTTATAATTTTTATTTCCTTTGTTCACATTTGTCCATATTCGTGGGCTTTCACAGCTGTAAAAGCACTTTGCGTTCATCGTTTCTACAATGTAGTCACTGCTGTTATAAATAGGGATGCACCGATTCCACTTTTTTTCAGACCAAGTACAAGTATTTACATTTGGGTACTCACCGATACGAGTATTTCACACTTTTGGGAATGCCCCGCGTGTGAATGGTGGCATCAAACGCACCTGCTATGACTTGGCCAGTGTGTGAACCCATAAACTGCGTTGCTTGTACAACGACTCTCTGGGGAGTAAAATCCTCATCAATCCAGTGTGCTGTTAAACTTGTAAGAGACATTGGGCTGACACTGCTGGTCCAAATATCAGTGGTGAAGCTGAAGTCACATAGACATGGGCTGGATGTGTGAGGGTGTATCTTAATTTGACCATGTGTTTATGTTTAGTGTAATTATGTTGTCTGTTTAAACCCCTCGTGTGGCTGTGCACTTCGCAGTATTATCGGTTGCATCGTTAAGTAACGCTTGTAGTGTTTAATGTGTATAGCTATAGCTCCGTGTGTTCGTGCAGTAGCTAATGCATGTAGCATTCTAGCGGTCTCATGTCCCTGCTCTGTTCCTGAGTAATGCCTTGACCATAGTCCAGGGGTCGGCAACCTGTACTACTCAAAGAGCCATTCGGACCCGTTTCCCACAGTAAAGAAAACACTGGGAGCCGCAAAACCCTTTTGACATTTAAAATGAAATAACACTGCATATAACGTTTTTTTTTTTGCCTTTATACAATGTATAAACAAACTATAATGTGTTGCATTTATGAAATCAATGAACGACTGCAGAGAAAACAAAATTACACTTCTGCATGCAACAAAACATTTTGAGCTCCGAAAAAATGACGTTGGGTTGAAGGTTACTTTCAAGTAAAATATTCAAACTCAAACGAAACTCGCATATGTACTTGAATTTGCAGACTTCATCCACTTCTTGAAGTGATTTTTCCTCAGATCAACCTTCCGCATCAGTTCCGAAACGGCTTTTTTTCTCTCATCTCCATCCGGGTATTTTTGAGCAAAGGCTGCGTGTTTATTCTGGAAGTGTCTTGCGACATTTGACTTTTTGTTGTTTCCTAGTTTCTCATCACATATTAAGCATACTGGTAAACCAGTCTCGTCGCAGTGAAAGCAAATGAATCTGTCCACGTACCATTGAACGTTCTGTTTACTTCAGACACTTTTCTCTTGGAATTCTCCATAGTTGTCCTACCTGGGATTCGAAAAGTTCAAGAAATCGCGCGCTGGCGGGTGTCGCACATTGGCGGTTGTGACGCATAGTAACAGCGACATAACATTTTTTAACACGTTTTATTTAGATGTTACAAGATCACCATAATCTTCAAATTTAGAATTACATTTTAAAAACGAACAAACTAAAATAAAATACATTTTAATTAAATACTCATTAATTATTTTCAAAAGCCACAGGGAGCCGCATCAGAAGGATGAAAGAGCCGCATGCGGCTCCGGAGCCGCGGGTTGCCGACCCCTGCCATAGTCCCATGTTTGATCCAGCTAGTCCTGTTCAACCTAGACTGCGTTTGTTTGTTTGTTGGTTTCTTTGTTTATTAATAAAGACAGCGCTCTCCCAAGTACTGGTATCGGTGCATCCCTAGTTATAAATAACCCAGAATCGGATTGTACATATTACCTATGATTTTATTAATGCCCACTTAGACTTGACACTACTTGCTTCCTTTGATCCATTGTCAATTTTCTGGTCTTTATCAGACAGTCTACGATTGCTTGTGCTTTCACTTTCAACACGGCATCGGGGGTGGTGTGTCGGAAGAATATTGCTAAGTGGATTACAGTAGCAGTGTGGCTGTAATCCTAATCCTAGGTTGTTTTAACCCTTGCATGCCTTTCCAAACACAATGCCCATTTGTTCCTCAGAGTTCGGTAGCATTTGTGAAAGTGCAAACACTGTTTTTGAGCTCAGGAGTGGTCCAAAGAACCAGTCACCGGTCCTCTTCAAACAATAAATGGATGAACCTAGCAGCTACTATTATGCGAACCTGCATGCACAAAAGTGACGTATGGAATTGTCCAGCTATTCCTCAGTTCAGAAGGAATTCTTCTGTGAAATTCTTCCAAGTTATTCTCCCAGGTCCCTGAATCGTGCCAAATGTGATAATACCCCAATCAGAGCAAGTCTGTGAATGTGTTTTCTCTTTCTATTTTTCTTTCTCTTCTCCCCCTAGTCTCAGAGACAGAATCTGGATCGACAGGCCAAGTTTGCCTCCACGCCATCGTTCGCTCTGTTTGTGACGCTGAAGAACGTGGTGTGTAAGATCGGAGAAGACGCCGAGGTGCTCATGTCCCTCTACGACCCCACCGAGTACAAATTCATCAGGTATTTCATTCTGGGCCACACTCAATACTGACACAGCTGTCCATCAACCAGTACAATGGTTAGAGGGGTTTGCTTGGATCTCTCATTTGTAAGTAGATGTAAGCATAATTAGCACACCAAACCAGGACACAGGCACAAACTCACCTACTTCCTAAAACAGACTGCACGCATGTACATACTCCAACCACAAAGCATGTAGTGCCTATAAATACACATGTAGACCGAAGTAGTGTGTATGTGCGTGCACACATTCAAACATGTAAACGGAGTGTAAATGAGCTCGATAGGCGTTACTTTTCAGGAGATGACTGCGGTTCTTGGATGAAAGACCTTTAAAATAGGAATTGTGTAAAACCCTGAGCTGTTTTTGTTTGTTTGTTTACTTATTTATTTTTAAAAATGTCACTGATCATCATACGTCTGATTTTTCAGGCTTTCATAATTCTGTTCCTTTCAGAATGACTCCTTATGATGTGTAACTTTTTTTTTTATCTTTCTTATTCAGTAGGATTACAACCTATGCTGCAATTTATCAAAAGTTTGCAAAAAATATTATATAAAATAAAACCTTGGCCTCTATAAATGTCAAAGTAATTCTCATACTGACTCTATTTAGTGGAATTTTCTCTTTTCTTTCCAAACCATTTGGACAAATTACTGCCACTCCTATTGCATATATACAGTAAATGGAAACAGATATTTTTCTCTCCAGAAACTATTGTTGGACCATGAGCTATTTCCCTTTTTTTTAACCCATTCTCACTCGGTATTATTTATTTATTTATTTTGTATTTTTGCGCTCTTTTTCACAGTGAGAACTACCTTGTCCGGTGGTCCAGCTCTGGTCTAGTCAAAGACATCGATCAGCTTCACAACCTGCGAGCCGTGCTCACTGTGCGTATCCTCCCTATCTCTTCAGCTCTTTGCTCAATTGTCTAAATAAATTTAAGTCCAGCGTGATCGAGGGTAAAGATCTCCTTCAAATCACTCCCTTGTTATTTCTTTTTCCCCTTTTTACATCTTGTGCTCTTTTTATGCCTAAGGCCTGAATGTGGGTTTTAAATATTCAAGCTCATAATTATTGTCACGTGCATCATTGTCGTGTAGATGTAGTTCCTATTCTCCTACTTCAGGTAAACATTTAGACAATGAACCAAGCAAGCGTGACGTTTTGCCAGGGAAAGCATTGTGTCCCAGTTGAGTAATTATAGTATTTATGAAGTCAGACTTTAATTTGTGTTCTCCTTTTTTTTTTTTGGTTAACATCATAATTACAGTATTGTGGCATGCTAATTACACCTTAATTAAGAGACCATGGAATCAGTGTATTAGTGGAACTCGCAGCCTAGCTGATTTCATGAAGAGCCATCACACATTTTGATTTAGAATATTGTTTGAATATTATATAGTATATTATTCAATAACCAATTTTCCAGTGCAGAGTAGCAGCTGCATCCCTGTGTGAACACCATGCCCCACCAGAGGAAATGAGGCACTGTACCAATCAGATGCCATTAGGGCATTACAATTTACCCTGCATAAGAGCCCACTTGGTGAAAGTTTACTCCTTATCAGAAAAGGTCCAATCAGTGGATCAATCATCAGACATCTGCGCAAAGCCTACAGGAGATTTTTATTATTTTTTTCTCTCCTCCTTTTCAGAGCTGAGGAGGCCACATACTTTTTTTTTTTTCTTTTTTTTTTCTGTGTAATGAGGTGATGTGTGTTTTGTGGTTGCTGTACAGGATCTGGGCAGTGAGGATCTGAAACGGGAGAAAATCAGTTTTGTCTGTCAGATCGTCCGAGTTGGGCGAATGGAACTGCGAGACAACAACACTAAAAAGTTGACGTCCGGGCTCCGAAGGCCCTTCGGAGTGGCAGGTAAACAGCAATTGCACACTTCATCTGAGGCAGTAAGCCTTCCCATTATCCAAGGAACTGTAGATGGTCCCACATTTCACTTTCTCAGCTTTTTTTGTTTCTGTTTTTATTGTTGTAGGTACTGGATAACATGCATTAAAAGTATAGAAATGTGTGTGTGTGTGTGTGTGTGCATGTTAGTATGTGTGTGTATATGTGTACATATGTGTGTGTGTGTGTGTATATATATATATATGTGTGTGTGTATGTATATATGTATATATATGTGTATATATGTGTGTGTGTCTATATATATGTATATATATATATGTGTATATATATATGTGTATGTATGTGTATATGTGTATGTATATGTGTATATGTGTATACACACACACACACAATTGGTTATTGTATCGGCCGATATCACTCTGAATACTCGGTTATCGGTATCGGCCTATAACACTGAATAATCGGTTTTCGGCATCGGTCGATATCTCTCTGAATAATCGGTTTCGGCCGATATAACGCTGAATAATCGGCATTGGCCGACAACACTCTGAATAATCGGTTATCGGTATCGGCCGATTACACTCTGAATAATCGGCATTGGCCGATATCTCTCTGAATAACCGGTTATCGGCATCGGCCGATATCTCTCTGAATAATCGGTTATCGGCATCGGCCGATATCACTCTGAATAATTTATCGGCTTTGGCCGATATCTCTCTGAATAACCGGTTATCGGCATCGGCCGATATCTCTCTGAATAATCGGTTATCGGCATCGGCCGATATCACTCTGAATAATTTATCGGCTTTGGCCGATATCTCTCTGAATAACCGGTTATCGGCATCGGCCGATATCTCTCTGAATAATCGGTTATCGGCATCGGCCGATATCACTCTGAATAATTTATCGGCTTTGGCCGATATCTCTCTGAATAACCGGTTATCGGCATCGGCCGATATCTCTCTGAATAATCGGTTATCGGCATCGGCCGATATCACTCTGAATAATTTATCGGCTTTGGCCGATATCTCTCTGAATAATTGGCTATCGGCATCGGCCGATATCTCTGTGAATAACCGGTTATCGGCATCGGCCGAGATCTCTCTGAATAATCGGCATCGGCCGAGATCTCTCTGAATAATCGGCATCGGCCGAGATCTCTCTGAATAATCGGCATCGGCCGAGATCTCTCTGAATAATCGGCTATCGGTATCAGCCTATAACACTCTGAATAATCGGCATCGGCCGATATCTCTCGGAACGATCGGTGCATCTCTACTTTTGTAGAGATGTACTTGCGTAAAAAGGGTAACCAAAGTTGGTCAATACAATAACAACTCTTTAGTATGATTAAAAGTCCGGTCCTACACCTTTGTAGGTAAGTTTGGATGAAGTGTGTGCAACAGTCGGAGTGAACAAGGAATCTTGTCTTGCCTAGTTGCGTGAATATTTTTGATAATCAGAGAGGTCACAGGAATAGAACGGGGAATTGGTTAGTGATCTCTCCCTGGTGACAGAAATGCCTGCTCCACAGTAAACTAATTAGATTGGCTCTCAGCCCACTGCTCATCACCAGAGAAAATCAGTCCTCGTTTCTCTGTCCGGTAAGAGGAGATTGAACTCAGTGGGTTCATCTTGGAGAGCTCATTGACACAAATGTGATTGCTTTTTCTCTATGCAGCCAATTTGTCAGGCTTTAAGCTGTGATTGTAT
Source organism: Noturus placidus (assembly GCA_022414735.1). NCBI lineage: Eukaryota > Metazoa > Chordata > Actinopteri > Siluriformes > Ictaluridae > Noturus > Noturus placidus. The sequence continues at coordinate 59,083 of JAFFST010046825.1, forward strand.
GTAATGCGTTCAGATAATGCTCCCGATATCTGTATCTGTTTAGCGCCCCACGTATCCGTATTCTTATCTCTATTCAGATTTAAATCCAAAGTGGGTGTGGCCTAAACAGGAAGTATGTGTGGGACTGTTTTATGTTTTTGATCATTTTAATAAACTTAATTTCTAACAAATTCAGCTAGTTCTAATTCCCAAAATGTTGTTAAACTTTTAGCCAAATTGAAACCACCACAATCTGATCAGGCAGTTACTAAAGATGAAGGAATGAAAGCTGTGTTCATGTCAATGACCGTGATCTTTGTTTGTCCTGACTGATTCATATCTGATCGCTTGCTTGCGCATGCATTAAAGTGTAAACTTCCCTCACATGTGACTTTTTATGTTGTGCCCCTCAGGGTTCAACCTTTTTATAGCAAACTAAAAAAACGGGTTTATATATATTATATATTATAATAATAATAATATATTATGTGTGTGTGTGTGTGTGTGTGTGTATATATATATATATATATACACACACACACACACACACACACACACACACAGTGTGTGTGTATATATATATACAGTGGTGTGAAAGTGTTTGCCCCCTTCCTCATTTCCTGTTCCTTTGCATG
>JAFFST010046826.1:3343-15666 GCA_022414735.1 Noturus placidus
TTTGTGTTTACTTGTGTTGTCCTTGACTATTGTTTAAATTGGTTTGATGTTCCGAAACACTTAAGTGTGACAAACATGCAAAGGAACAGGAAATGAGAAAGGGGGCAAGCACTTTTTCACACCACTGTAGCTACAGTAAGTTTTTCCATGCGCCTCCTGGTGGTTATTGTGTGAAGCACAACAAATTAATTTAAATTCTTAGAGCTGTGCCTGCAGTACACCGCATGATCACACATGACAAATCGCGTGATATCGTGTGAAAATTCAGAAAGGCCACATCTGTACACAACCAAAAATTGGAATTTTCACCTCTTTTGGTTGTTCCTGTAATCAGCATTTTATTTATTTGTGATGTCACTCCACAGTAGTGGTAAGTGGCTCATATAAAATTTGACCCTCAGGCCTTTAGGAATTTGCAGATGTTCATAGGTATTTTCTTTTTTACCCAGCCTAAGAGATTTAAATGTAATAATTGCATTGTGGCAGGTAGAGTGTTTTACTATTAATTTTTTTTTTTTTTTTTTGTTCTGCTGTTCATTTTTATCTCTGTACCAATGTTATTGTCGGGAGAGGTGAATCATTTGCTCAGCAGGAGGCTGACCAGCAGCTAAATACAGAGTCAAGATACTCTACACACAGAAACCCAACAGCACCCTGACTAATTTTATAACCGACTTGTTATAGATTTTAACAACTTGTTTTGATAAAATAATTAATTTGTTTATAATGAATGCAATTTCCCATTCCGCTGCCACCAGTATACTGTTATAAAGGATTAAACCTACAAGCTCTTCTTTATAAGCATTATGGAAATGTGAATTGATTTGCTTGTCACATCAGTTTAGTTTTTACGGTTTGAGTCCATAGATTGTAGACATTCATCTTATTTTCAGATGAATTATGCTTTTTTTGTCTTGTGTTCATGAAATTCTGCATTAAATATTTTTCATTAATTGGCACTAATCAACGTAAAAAAAAAAAAAAAAAAAAAAAAAAAAAAAAAAAACTCAGACCCTGAGATGTCATATAGTAAAATAGAAATAAAAAATGTAAATATAATTTAAAAAATTATTTTAGAACTTTAGCAGTAGCAGTATAACTCCCACAGACACAGCTGGAAAAATACTTTTGAAATGCCACAAAATTGTAATGCCGTAGAAGATAAAGTGTTCATTTTGAGACAATGTATTTCAATGACATTTTTATTAGCTCACAGTTTGTTGCGAAAATGTACCTAGACTCGAGAATACAACACTGAGATATCATTTATGAAACCGGATACAATTTGATACAACTTGCTTCTAAATATATGTCTGTCACCTTGAACCGATCAGAGTTGAGAAAGTATATGATTGTAGATACTAACTTTTGCTCTATATACAGTATTTGGGTACATATTTCTCCAATCAAAGAAATGTCATGACCATTGTATGCTTTTAAACATTTTATACCAATAATAGTAGTGCTAATTATCACATTATAGAGTAACACACTAACACTACATTTAAAGGAATGTATTTGATTGTATCAGGAGCTAGCAGCTCAATACAGATAGATGGAATGAAGATATTATTTCACTGTAGAGAAACAAGGTTGCTCTCCAGATGAAATCTAGTCTGAAATGTCTCCAAGAAAATTGACTTCCCACTCTTAAGTATGTCTCCTAACTCACCTATTACAAAGATAGACTTTGCAGCAGATTGTACAGTATATCCAACGACACTGGGGTTTCCTGATTAAAATGAAAATTAATTTGAAATGACAGGATAACCTATAAACAGTCTTTTATTTCAGGTGCAATCTGTATTCAGGAAACTATAGCTGAAAAGGAGGACTAAACTTTATAACCATAAGGGTATGCATTCTGTACCTAGAGATCGTAGTGTAACTTTAAAATCCATTCAAGGTACATATTCAGAATTTCAAGACCTCTGCTGTACCTCTTAGTGCGTTTGTACTTTTGAGATTAAACATGTACCAGTACAGTACCTTCTTTGACAGCATAGAAAATTGTTTCTGAATCAGATTGTTTCTGAACACAAATAGAACCAAGCTCGTCCTCTCTCTTTATCTTTCTCTAGTCTGTGTCAAGGAAGACTGCATCCTCAGGTTTGGGCTTGGCCAGGTTGGCACGCACTCGTGCCTGGTCCACTGCATCCAGCAGGTTCTTGGCATCCATGGCCAGCGAGTGAGCTGCTGCCAGCATCTGCTTCTTGCACTCCTCCTTCAGAGAGGTGATGGAGTTTTGTTGAGCCAGCCGCATCTTACTGATCAGCTCCGCCATGTCCTTATTCAGCAGCTTCTGTGTGCCCTCAATCTAGGAGCACAGAGAGACGCAACATGAACTGCATGATAACATGCTGACACTTTCCTAACCACTTTCTTATCACCTGGGCTCCACTTTCCTGGTGCACCTGGAAACTGTTTAACTTTGAGGGTAGTTTTACAGTGGAGCGAGATAAGTGTGGTGGAAGAAAACACTTAGGATATTAAACTAGGAAAAGACCTCTAACCAGGAAAAAAAATAATGCCTATAAGGCACTTCTTGAAAATTGAATCTAATTTGCCAAGCTACCTCTGTCCTTATAGCGCCTTGTAAAGATGGAAGAACATCATCAACACTGGAAATTAAATCCCTCAAAGTCAATCCAACAGACTGTTGATAGAACAAAAAAAAAATAAAGATTAGTTAAAAAAATGGTGTCTTATAGCAAATTTCCTCATCATCCTAAAATAGTTCCAGAGTGTTACCTTGACTAAGGATATGTACTCAGTTGATGGTAGTGTGTTCACGTCATTTTTCAGCTGCACTACCACTTTAACCAGATCCATGACACACTCGTACACCTTGTCCTCAGAGCGATCTAGCTCTGCTGTAGGGGCAGGCTGACCGAGAGAGAAGGCAATGATTCACAACAGCGCATTTCAAATGCTGATCAGTCATCCAAAATATTATAACACTCAAGAGGCTCTGATTGAACTCTGACTGAACTTTCAGTGCAGATTCACTTGAAAGATTATAGCTTCTGAATGGCCATTGAAAGAGTGTGTGTAGATGTGTACAGCACGCCATTACCTGCACTGAAATTCTTGGGGGCTTTTCAGGAGGCTTTTGAAGGTCATCTATTATGCCAGTTTAAGCAGAAACGTTAAGCAAGTCAAACACTGGATCATGAATATAATGTGCATTTTAATAGTTTAGAAAACAGACACTCCTATGTGTTCATTTGAACTGAAATGAAGGCTTACTGTTATCAGGCTGAGGGTCTGGTTCCTAACAGGGAACAGAAAGAAAAATTTTAAGTATAGTGTCCTGCTTTGCCTTACGGGTATGCTTAATATCAGATCAATAATCTCAAATGATCTGGACCAGGGATTGTCAGCTGGCAGACTGTGCTCAAGATACAGATTCAGCAAAGTTTTTCACTGTACTGAACAAAGTACTTGAAAAAAAAAAAAAAAAAAAATACTGAAGCACAACCAACAAATGAACGAAAAAAATGGCCATAGTTCAGTTTTCTAAACAGGAACCAGTGGAGCTTCTGTAGAACATCCTCTACTGTTTTAATCGCATGCATTTATAGATGTAAATGCCATATGTTTAACAAAAACTATAACCTTTTAGGGTTTTATTTTTCAGTGAATATTTTTTTTTCTGTCAAGCATTTCCTTTTGTACTTTTTTGCTCATGGTTGTAAAATTCCTTAGAAGTCACAGAATTTTAGAGCATAAAAATATTTTATACTGTATATCTTCCACCATAGGAAATTTACAAAATGTAATGCAACTAATAAAAACACAACGTCCATATAATCAGGTATGACATTGAAGTATTCTACACTGCTCTTTATTTTCGGCAACTGCACGCACCATCGAGTAAAAATGGATATAGACTCAAAACCACCTACCATCTCAACTGTCGTCTCATTTATTTTAGGGTCCTTAAAAAGAGAAAGACATGAAAAATCAATTACAGTACATGTATGAAGCATACAAGAAGAAAGGTGATAACATAAACTATATGGTATATGTATTGTGTGGATAGTTCTACTGTATATGTTACAGAGAATGTATCTTCACTCATACCAGAAGCTTCTCCTCTTTCTCCAGCCACTGTTTGTCCTCCACCATCTCATCCTTCTGTTTCCTTATGGTCTCCTGCATCCGTTCCTTTTCTCCCTGCCACAGGCGCTGTGCATCCTCCATGCTGGATGGTCCTACACTGAACTCCCCCTCCTATGCCATGCAAATAGAATAAAGGGAAGTGCATGCCAAAGTAATTTAAACACAATCAGACAATCAGTTACAATGAAAGCTTTACAGACATATTTATACTATACTAATACACAGCCACACTGTAAATGTCAATGAAATGTTAGAACAGGCTGAAAGGCAGGCTTACACCCAGACTGAGGCGCCGGGCAGGCATGGTGGGAAGAATGAGGTTGTTGGTGGAGTCTACAGGAGACTGATAGTCACATGGACTAGCCAGATCTGGAGAACTGGCACACAATGCCTCGTTTATCTGTGGAAGAAAATGTGTATTAGAGGAAAGCACACAAAAGGACTCTCCAAAGTCTAAACACAAATGAATTATCCCATATATGAATACCCACAATACCTGAATGTGCAGTCCAAAGCTGAGGGTATTCCCAAAACGACCAGGATTCAGTCTTGAGGGCTGCATACACACAGAGAATGACAGCTATGAATGCAGGGAGTAAATAAGGCTTATATGTGAGTGAAGATGCGGGCTGGAGTAAATCATAAGGAGGCCCTTCGGTACCTTTGGAGGCGGTTCACTAATATTGAACTTGGGCTCTAGAAACCTGGTGGCTCTGTTTCTGTCTCTCTCCTTCTCTGCTTCTAAGTCCTTCTCCATTTTGTGCACATCACTGGACCATTCAGAAAGCTTAAGTTAACATTGTGCTACCAACACAAATATTGAATTAAACTGAATTAAACAAAAAAAAATGCTTCAACTACATTTTAGGAACAATTCCTGAGGCTATTTGTGAGAGATGAAGAATAGATTACCTGATATTGCAGACAAGTTCAGTGAAGCTAGGCCTCTCATTGGGGTCATAGCTCCAGCATCGGGTCATGAGTGAGTACAGGGCAGGAGGGCACAGTTCTGGCTTAGGCAGCCTGTTGCCCATCTCCAGCTGATTAATCACTTCACGGTTCTCCAGCCAGAAGAAAGGCTGCTGCCCCCGACTCAGTATCTCCCACATGCAGACCGCTGGACATGAGCAGCACAAAAGGAGTGAATATGATTCTTCTCTAAGCTGAAAGTACCAAAATTCACACAAAAAGACCGCTAATCCAATCCAATTAGTAACAGTACTGCAAAGTACAGAACTAATGGCTGAACGTAATCAGAAAAGCACTTCACTCTACATTCCTTTGGCAGGATCTAATTTCATGGACATTTAGCAGTAGACCACAGAGGGACTGACTATCTGCTGCACTCATATCTCAGAATTTATGATGTGACATCTGGAAAGGCAATTCTCCTATATATATCTATCTATCAGAGAGTCCATGATTATAATTCAGAGAAGTCTATAGGTCAGGTGCTCAAAGGGAGGCCAGTCTAATGTTATTTAAGCCCACAAGCAGCACTATCCTCTATCGCAATATATCACAGAGAATTTCCAAATACGTTCACTACTCAGGTTCAAGGGGAATGTTGCCATTAAAACGAAGGATGTCTAGTCTGTGCTTATTCCTAGAGGCACAGGTGCTGAAATGCCTACGCTTGCCTCAGGAACAGTCAGTAAGAAGGTTTATCAAAGAATAAGCTAGCTGTTTGATTATTAGGGCGGTTATGGCTCAGTTGGTAGAGCGGGTTGTCCACTAATCCACTAATCGTAGGGTTGGTGGTTTGAATCCCGGCCCGGGTGATCCCATGCCGAAGTGTCCTTGGGCAAGACACTGAACCCTAAGTTGCCCCCGATGGCAAGCTAGCACCTTGCATGGAAGCTCTGCTACCATTGGTGTGTGAGTGTGCTCTCACTTGTAAGTCGCTTTGGATAAAAGCGTCTAATAAATGTAAATGTATTACATTTGAATAAGATTTAACTCTGCATTTACCTTTTCTCAATTTTGGAGACTGTATTTACTGCAGAATCAACAGTCCAGGGGGTAGATCCTACAAAGCTAACCCTAACCCCATTGACATTTGTTCTACTATAAAGAGGTACTTGCAATTTTGTCTTTTAGACATTTCACTGTCATGTATCCTTGTAGTGTGGATTGCCTAAATTTCATGAGAGGAGCCTAAATGTGTGCTTGGATAACATTGTTCTGATTGACAGTTTAAGATCAACAAATCTTCACCCTTGGCAAATAAAAATAATCTCCTGGCCATGGTGGGTGATGACTTTTATGTCTCATAATTGAGCTATAATGCAACCTTCATAGCCAGTTGCACAATTTGTAAATACAAATGTAAATAATACTGTGTGTGTACATTTAATTACATCGCTTTCCCACACATAGATCTAAATCCCTTAACTCATAGTAGTCTGTAAGTGGAAAATCTGACTAAGTATAACATTAGACAGCTTACCAAACATCCACACATCACTGGCTGTGGTGAACCGACGAAAGTTTATAGACTCAGGGGCCATCCATTTGATGGGCAATCGGGTAACAGAGGCTGAAGAAATGGAAGAGAAAATTTAAATCACTGATTCTTTGTAAAGTTGTTTAAACTTAAAATACACAGTTTTCATTTCTTAGCAATTATATAACAACAGAAAGGTAGATCTGTTACCACCTAATATAATCACGTGTGCATGATGCCTACCACACTTCGAGCTACTGATTATTTGTTCAGTGTCTAAAAGTGATCTGAGGACAGCACTAAGGACTTCTCTCATGCACTGTGAAGCAGATGAAAGAGACCGTCCAATAAGAACTCAAATCCCAAATAAAAACCCCATCTGTGCATTACTTCTCTTGTGCCAAGTGCCAAACTATAATACTGTTATATTCACCTATACCAAAATATACTATACCAGTTTTGGCATTTAAATACTGATGAATCAATAAACAGCAAATGGTTGGTATGGGGCCTTAAATGGTGCTTTAAAAATGTTAATAAAATTGCAGCGATATGTAACAAAAAAAAATAATGTTTTAATAGAAACACGTTTTGCAGCGTTAAAGTTTTAAGGTGCACATAAAAGGAGATCAACTCATGACCACAAAGCCTGCATCATTTCACAAGATGAACTGACTGCCTGTAAGGAATATTAAACATTTTTTCTGATGTCTGCTAGATTTACCCTCTGATAAGGTCCCCCACGCTCCAAAGCTCTACGCTTCAAAACCCTTCTCTACAAAACATGCATGTACACCGTGTTATGGTATCATTATGCCATTCAATTTCAGAAAGTGTCAGTATTACTGGAGGCTTTTGTTCCACATAAGCAGTTATGGACCTGATTCCAGAATGACAAACTTGGCAATACCTATATCTGTAGAAGTTGCTGAGTGTGCAACTGCAAAAATAAAACTGCACTCACAGCAGGACTTTTGCAAGCAATATGCAACCAAATAACAGCGTGAAACACTGGCATACATCAAGTGTCGCTTTGTTGTTTGTTTTTTTTTTCAGCTAAGTTGTGTATTAAAAATACTCACGGACAGTAAATTACACAAGAACCTCCATCCAAGCAAAAATAAATACCTAACAAGCAGCCAAGCAAATGTTACAATTCAAATATCACAACAATTGTAATCCTTTACTTATCACTTATTTCCTATTAACTGACTGTCTACACTGGTATAGTCTGCCATGCATGTGCAAAACAGACAAGCAGGAAGATCCACCTCCAGAGAAGTTTACATACTTGGACATGCTGAAATGTCAGTGATAGCTACATGATGCCGCCTCAGAATGCACCTGCAATGTAACTGACATTAATGTTCAACTAAATGCAAATTCAGTAAGTAAGACATAAATGTGATAAATGATGACAAGTAAATAGTGTGGAGGGCAATAATGAAAAGACTCCTGTGTATAGTAACATAACCAGTAAGATAAGATAATGCATGGTTTTCCTTTCAATAACGAGTTGATGCTTAGATTCTAGTGAATCACATTTAACTCCATCGCTGCTGAACATTCATTTTAATGACCGAGTAGTGTTTTTGGAGAAAGTTTCACATGCAATTAACATATACCTAGTTATGACATTTTCTAATGAAAGCTATGATATCCTAGGACTGAAGCGCCCACCACAAATGCGTTTCATTTCATTTCATCTTGTTTGTGGCATACACTAGAACAGTCCTGAAAACATAAAACCATACTTTAAATAAAAGGCAAGGGATAATAAACGAATGAATATGATTATACAGTCATTCCATCCTGACGATTGATGACACACTGCATGCCTATTGAGCTTGTCATCATTAATATTCTGGTGGAGGTTGCCTGACTAAGATAGAGCAGCTGCATGGCTTTGAACGGCCTGGTGCTTTTAAGTGTCTACAAATCAGCCGAGGCTTACCTTTGTAATATTCCTCGTTCTCTATGTATCTGGACAGGCCAAAGTCACCGAGCTTCACACACTCTGGTGTGGCGACAAGCACATTTCTCACGGCAATGTCTCTGTTACACATATAGAATTTAGTGGAAATATGTTCATGATGTATTATTTTAAATATGCAGGAAAAGGGCAGAAATTCAAATGACTCTGTTAAACATACCTGTGTACCATGTTCCTACCCTGTAAGTAAACCAGAGCTTTGCAAATCTGCAGGCTAAACAGGACTAGTGTGACATTGGTCAAAGTGTTCTGTTTTTTGTTCAAGTAGTCCCCAAGCTGAAAGTAAAAAAAAAAAATAATAATAAATTGCAACATTTAAGAATTTAGTGCTTGAAACAATGCATTAAATAGAAAATTTTTTAAGCAATACCTTTCTTTAAGTTATCTAATCTACATTCTACAGCACAGCAGTGAAATAGCCAGGAATTAATTTCAGGAGGGTAAGTAAATATGCTCAATAAAATCACAACACAATCTGTACATGTATGATGTGCTCATCACCTTTATTACAGTTCCAATAAATATGACTTCAATAACAGGCAAGTAATAGAGAGAAATTACATCTTACGTTATAAAACCAGATGTATCCTTTTTTTCTCCTGACATTAATCAGCTATCACCGCAATATCCCGATGTACATCGTGTAGCTACCTGCCTAACAGCTTTCAAACAGACCCAGGAAAACTGTATGATTCTGGTTAATCCTGTTTCTCAACATAGATGCTGCCAGCCAATAAAAGGGGATTAAACACACTAATATTCACTAGGTGTCTTGATGACTTTGTCATCCTTTTATATACATTATTATAGCAAAACTACGTCAAACTGCTGTCTGACATGTAAATTATCTGCGAGTTTTATTATATGTGATATATATGATATTATATGTGAGTTATGTTTTCTAAATAGTTATGATTTCTAAATATTCTACACTTTACAAATGACACATTTGAAAGGCTTGCATGGCTCTGACCAATATGTGCAATTTTATGCACAATGTAAACTTTCACATCAAAGTTTAAAAAAAAAACAATAGTTTATCAAAGGTTCTAATTGTTTCAAATTAATACATTGCTCCTAATACTATTGTGTAGCGTTTCTGCCACTTACCTCACCATATTGGTAGAGCTCCATGACGATCCACACAGGTTCTTCCTCTATGATACCTATCAGACTCACTATATGAGGGTGGTCCAGCTTTTTCATAATAGCTAAGAGCATTAGATAAGCAAGAAACATGAATGACAGAATAAATTGAATCATTTATTTTCTTTGTAAAGTGAATTTTCTTCAAAGTATATTGATAGAAAAGGTCTCATTACTACCTGCTTCACTCATGAATTTATCCATGATATCAGGTGAGCACCCTTTACAGGTCTTTACAGCCACTTTAATCTTTTCACCGTTCTAATTCAGACACACAATGTTTCAACCATTATATATTATGGAATAGATAATATATAATTGCAATATCATTTCTATGATACTCATTCATTCAAAAGGCAAAAAGATCAAGAAGTATACCATTTAACACAAGAATCAGATTTGAAATTCACCTCTTTTTTGTAAACTCCTTCAAAGACCTCTCCAAAAAAACCTTCGCCCAAAATATGTCCCAAGACTATGGAGTTCCTAGAGATTCCGTATTTCACTGCTAAACACAAACCATGAAGAGTATATGTATGTCTTTAAAAATGTAAAGATGAATGACAGTCGTACGGTGTCCATAAAAAATGAAAGCACTCACACACTAAAAAAACATTTTACGTACCAGGAGGTGGAGGTTTCTCGTCCGAAATTTCACAGTATATGTCAGAATCTGAAAAAATGCATAAACTGATATGAAAAAGCTGTTAAAAAAAACCAAAGCTATAAATTAAAGGTTGATTTGTTATGACCAATGTCTGGAAGAGCAAATATATGGGTTCTCACTCCGACTCTGCCGTCCAGTCTCTTTCAAGCGTTCAGGCAACAATAGACTGAAGAACAATGTAGGAAGTAATGTATGAACAGCTGTAATACTCTGCGATATTCTCCACTATATTTAAAACCACAGACGTGTTGAAAGAAATGCATAAAGAAGAAGGTATTCAGTTTCACTTACCCTGAGGGGATTGCAGGAAGGGAGCTACGGAGCTCTGTACCTAAAACAGTCAAGAAAGTCTCAGTTTACATAGTTATTATTTATGACCTATTGCTTTTTCATATTTTCATGAGGGAGTCATTCAGTAGTATTTAGTATAAAATAACCTGGTGACCGTTGCTATAAATTTGAGCTAAATTAAATCTTGTGTAGTTTCACTAGCAGATCACAATTATTCTTACACAGTTCTAAGGAAATATATAATTGGTGAACTATATTAGGGGACCTAGAAAGATAAATGGAACCTGGCTTACTTTTATTGGGTCGAGATATCAATGAAGAATCCGTACTGTTCTCCAACCTGCAGTAGCCATCAATCAGGTCAGCCATGTTCTCTGCAATTGCCATTGTAGGCACATTGACTGAGAGAGGCTGAGAGGCAAATGGGCGCAGTAATGCTGTTATGAGAGAGGCATTTTAAGAACTAGATGTTATAGCTTGGATCCCCTGTATGATGCTTACCTGTTTGGCTCCCTTGATGTCAATGTCTAACAGAGCTTTGCCGTCACTTTGTGCAGTGCACTTAATACTTCGGATCTGTTTAAACTCTGCTAAACTTAGTGTCTGGAAAGAAATTAACAGAACATGCAGTGAGAAATAATTGTAACAATTGCAACCATCATTTGTCTTTCGATCCCAATAATAAGAGTAATATCACAATGGCCACTGTCAAAAAAATACGTGTATTACAATGTGTTAACAAACACATTTAAAAGTAGGCTACACCAAAATTTTTGCTACAGACAATTCATTAGCACCTTCATGAAATAGATGGTGGTTTTATATTATAGAGAGTTGTTTAAAAAAACAAACAAAAAAACCCATACATCATAGGGCTGAGTGATATCTCAATATAATATCGATATCATGATAAATAATTATGCGATACACTTTTCTGAGATATCATCGGTACGGTGATGTATTCTTTATGTTTTTAATAATTACAAATTAAAAAGCTATCAAAGACAGTTTAATGGGTTTTTTTCACTACTGTTTTGCGGACAGTTTGTTAGCTAAAATATATATTGTGATACACATAATATATCGTAGAAATGTCCTCAAGTATTGTGATATAATATTTTTTAAAATATTTTTATATATTATTTTATAACATCACCCTGCAATAATACATAATATATTCGTCTTCAGTAACTGCTTTATCCTGGTCAGGAGATAAACACTGGATGGGATGCCAGACCATCGCTGGGCACCATGCACAAACACATTCACAAACTCATTCATATCCACAATTTAGCAATGTTTCATTAGATTTAGCCAATTCATCTACTGCACTTTTTTTTTTTGTGGAATCAGGTGTGGAGGAAGAACATGCGGAAGAACAGGCGGCTGTGGTTCAGGTGGTAGAGCGGGTTGTCAACTAATCGTAGGGTTGGCGGTTCGATTCCCGGCCCGCAAGACTTCACATGCCGAAGAGTCCTTGGGCAAGACACTGAACCCCAAATTGCTCCTAATGGCAAGTTAGCACCTAGCATGGAAGCTCTGCTACCATTGGTGTGTGAGTGTGTGTGTGAATGGGTGAATGCAAGGGCGTAACCATGTTATGGACATTGGGGGGGTCCAATCGCTTGGACATTGGGGGGGGTCCAAGCGCTAAC
>JAFFST010046826.1:15686-25764 GCA_022414735.1 Noturus placidus
TTTGTATATGTAGAACATAGGTTTAGGATTACAGTTACTGTTTGAAATCACGTGGTTTCTAAGTGATAGACGCTCCCACAGCATGGGGAAACTGCTAAAATACATCACCGACCGAACTGCTAAAATACATCACCGAACTTGCGTTGAGTCTGGGCGAAACCAAGTGTACAATTGGAGGTGGGGGCGGGGGGGGACATATTTTCCGTAATAAACGTGAATATATTAAAAAAGAATATAAATAAATAAATAGATAAATAAAATAAATAGATGAAGAAAAGACAGATCCGTTTGCAGGGAAATTTAATGCGGAACATATAGAGAATATTTTCTCCTGTATATTGGGGGGGACAGATTGGTATTTCCTCAACATTGGGGGGGTCACGACCCCCCCAAAGAGTGCGTGGTTACGCCCATGGGTGAATGAGACACAGTGTAAAGTGCTTTGGATAAAAGCGCTATATAAGTACAGACCAAGAACATGTGAAACCATGGAGTCCTTGGGACTGTGAGTCAGCAACACCTACCCACTGTGCCACCAGACCACCAGACCAATAATAATTACAATAAATTTTATTATTATTTGTAAACTTGCACTGAGACAATGTAATGCTGTTATAAAATTGGACCAAAATATGAAATCATAGAAGACTACGATCCTTATGCTGTGTCTTAATTTGTTTAACATGCTGACCAAACTGAACAATAAGGACAGTGACAGTTTTGACATGCCCAGGATATGCCCAGGATAATCTTATGCTAAATACTGTATATCTTATAACAGATTATTGGCACATATTCAGTAAACTGTCAACATAGTAACAGACTATTTAAAGACTTAAAAGTACTGAAAGTTTGAATATTTTCAAATAGTTCTCATTATTTCAATACTATGTGCTACACTACTACCAACAGTAATTCAGTAATGAATTCACATTAGTAAAGCATGGCTTTGCTTAACTGGTACTCAAGGCTTAGAAACATGAAACTCGGTCACAGTATGTTACAGTGCACTCCACTAATACTAATACTGATACTGATACTAATACTGGCACACTTGGTAAATATGAGCAAAGTAAGGGATGAAATATGGTCTTTATTGTTTAACTTTAAAATGGGCCGTGGTTGGATCGTCCAACAGGACAATGATCCAAAAGAAAAAAACAAAATCAAGACAAAATCAAGGTCCTGACATGGCCATTCCAGTCCCCTGACTTGAAGCCCATAGAAAACCTGTGGGGTGAACTAAAGAGGAGATTTTGGATCTGGAGAGATTCTGTATGGAGGAATGGTCTCAGATCCCTTGCCATGTATCACTTGCCCTTGGCATTATAGGAGAAGACTCAAAGCTGTTATCTTGGCAAAGGGAGGTAGCACAAAGTATTGACTAAAATGGTGCCAATAGTTGTTGCACACCTATATTTAACAAAGATTTATATATATATATATATATATATATATATATATATATATATATATATATATATATATAAATCTGTGTTGTGTTTGCAATTGTTTGATATCCATGAGCGCAGAGTATTTGTGTGATTTTTTTTTTTAACAAAAGATCAAAATGTTAAACAATAAAGACAATTTTTCACAGACTTCTTAGCTCATATTTACCAAGGGTACCAATATTAGTGGAGGGCACTGTATTTATTAAGTTCAGGTTATTATTGAACATAAACATTTGAAAGGATTTATATTTCAGATTTTGGGTGTTGAAGTTATCTTACCTTTGAATCAGTTTGTGTTCGTTGGCGAATACCCCTTGCTCCAATGACTAAATCCACTGTTAGACTCCAGCCTTGCTGTAGGAAAATAACAACAAATAGACCCAAATAATTCTCAAATGTACATAAATGAATTAACTGTGATGACCTATCTATCTATCTATCTATCTATCTATCTATCTATCTATCTATCTATCTATCTATCTATCTATCTATCTATCTATTAAGTAGTTGAAATAGTTGTTTACAACTCACCACTAGTTCACAAGGGAAAACCTCTTCATTGAAGTTAATGAATTCACCAAAGGTCTTAAAGAACTTGACCATGCACTCTTCCTCTTTGAGTGTGCCATATTGCTGAAACGTCTGCTGGATCATCTTCCTGAGCTGCCTCGGCTGATGGCAAACACCAACAAAAACAACAAAGCTCTCCATTTAGTCGTAAACAGCTACTGAACCTTTATAACTGCTGATGTTATAGATACATTTTATGACCAAAACTATGTGGACACCTGACCATCACACCCATATGTACTTTTCGAATATCCCATTCGAGATTTAGTCCCCCTTTGTTGTTAATAATAACCTCCACACTTCTAAGAATTCTTTCCATTAGATTTTGGAGCATGGCTGTTGGGCTTTGTGTTCATTCAGCCACAAGAGCATTAGTGAGATAAGGCACTTATGTTGGGTGAGGAGGCCTGGGGTGCATTCAGCGATCTACGTAGTTCATCCCAAAGGTATTCAGTGGGGCTTTGAGAGTCAAAACTTAGACATTGTACTTTTCTCTTGTTTGAAGTTCAGCACTATTGGTGTCTCTTTAATTTTTGACCATCCATGTATAACATTTTAACTGGGGATGTTTTTATTACCTTAATATAAACAGACTTAAAAATCTAATATGCTTACAGTACCTTCATACTGTCAATCAGTTTCTGTGGAAAGAAAAGATCTAGCCCAACTTCTTTCCTGAAAGAAAGCATAAAACACAGTTTAACTGTTGCCAAAATACAGCAACTCAGAATACATTTACAGTACACATGGTGTGATTGTTCTATGTTCTATGTAAAAACACGTAAATGGCGCACTTATATAGCACTTTTATCCAAAGCGCTTTACACTGTGTCTCATTCACCCATTCACACACACACTCACCCAACAATGGTAGCAGAGCCGCCATGCAAGGTGCTAACTTGCCATCGGGGGCAACTTGGGGTTCAGTGTCTTGCCCAAGGACACTTCGGCATGTGGAGTCATCCGGGTCAGGATTCGAACCACCAACCCTACGATTAGTGGACAACCCGCCCTACTGACTGAGCAACAGCCGCCCACGTACCACCGTGCTGTTCAGTGCTTGATTTTCGATAACAGAATGCCATTAACAGTTCAGTCTGCCAAGTTTTATATATAAATGTGGTCATTCTAATAGATTACTGTTTCTATAGTAACAATTTAAATGTGGATTTGCACAGCAGATGCTTGAAATAAACGCATTAAAAAACTTGCACAATTGTCGACATGGTGACGTTTCACATGAAGAGACATTTGTTTAGCATTTTTGGAAGGAGTCATCAGTATCAACGCTTTGTAAATCTCAGAGTTAAAGTTGTAACTTTTCAGACACAAACTATTTAGGTGTTGAGGTTTGTAGTTTGCTATTAACAAGCTGTGTATTTGTGTCTTACTAATTTAAAAAAAAGGAAAAAAAGAGAGTCTGGGAAGGGAATTCTAGCTGTAATAACATAATAATACTTATATTACGTGATAATAAGAATGAACTTGTATCATGGACGTTGAACATCATTCAACATAACTGCAAAATGTACGAAGTGTCGTTCTTAAATAAAATGTTAGCTTTGGCAAACTTGCTGTGGTATAAGATTAATAAAACACCTTTGGGATGTGCTGCTGGATGTGCTTGAAAGATTTATGACTTACTCTAACAATTCAAAATTGGACTTCTTCTCGAGGCCTCTGGCATTCATGTCTTTGTAAAACCTCCTGCCAGGAAAGAATTTCACTGTGCTATAATGTATACATGACACATACAGGCTTCTTCTTCTTCAAACAACACAAATCAGCCATAATGAAGAAAATAAAATGACTTTTTTTTTTTTTCGTCAGAATGTATTCTAGAAATATCAGGACTAATAATCATTGTATTACAGAATAACTATGTGTGTAACTGTTTTACATAAGAATGGCTTAAGAGCCATTATTAGTCTTACCTGATCTCCAGACAACCCAACTGCAATGCCATGCCATCACTGACTTTATTAGAATACTGCTGCATGTAGTCACTCCGAACCTGTGCCACACCAAGCACCAATACATTATATTAACTGTTAATGTCAATGAATCAGTGCTAAACAGGAGAAATAGATGTCCTGTGTTATCGTGATCACCTGATGATATAGATATAACAATGAAGTTTTGTCTTCTTTAAACTTTTCCAAGAAATTAGCTGGTATGTAGCGAATCCTCAGGTCATATCTGAAACACAGGCAATAGTGTTTGAAAAAGCAAAGGCTACAAAACATATATAATCTTAATATACAGTGACATAATGGAAAGATTTTACTGTTTGTTTTAATAGTTATTACATATTATTTGGTAAATACCACTGCTGTATTAATTATTTAGTAACTACAGTAAAATCTGTCACCAGTCCCTATAATTTTTTGGGGTTCCAATGTGCTTATTTAGTTTATACCTATTTAGCTCGTCTTAGTTTATTTCTGATTGGTCAGATTTCATGTTTTTCTATCTTGTAAAGCACTTGTAACTGCAAATACATGGAATGTGTTGTTGAAACTACAGGGTGTCCCAAAAGTCTCTTTAAAATTAACACTTTTTAGCTAAATGTTTTCCTAAATTTTTGAAGATATTTCAGACTGGAATAAGTGAGGTCAGGCACTGATGTTGGGTGAGGAGTAGGAATGCCTTTGACGAAAGAAAAATGTACTTAAATCATTCTCATACATTTTGCTAAAAGGTGTTCATTTCCCCTATGTACTAAGACTTTTGGGGCCCTGTATTATTTTTGTGAATATTATGACATATATTTCTGTACTTCACAAATTATAGTTGTGTATGTATTGTGCATTGCTCCTCACCTCCACTCTGCCTCCACATGAAGTTTTTCATAGCGCTGCTCCACCTCTCCCACAGTCAAATCAGGATGCAGCCAGTGATGCTCCTCAGACTTCAAGTGTTTGAGTCTCAGGCCAAAGCAACTAGCATTCTGCACATTAGGGCCCAAACGCCCACTGATCAGGATGGAATGGATGATAGCCTGATAATAGACAGAAGGAACAATAAGTCTGAGTCTACTCAGAAATTGGGAACCTCAATTCAAAAGACACATCAGTAAATAAGCAAGGTAAGTTCTTGTCTAAAAATATGCAGGTACACATTTGAAAGCTACATATGATTATTTATTTCATGATGTCATATTAACGTAGTTATATTGCCTTAAAATGGAATTCCTTAATATGTGCTTATGTTAATAAAATGGTTACAACATCAGACTAGCAAAAATATGTCCATGCTCACTGTTACAATCCTCCACTGAAAAGTCTGACAACTGAATACTGATCTAGATCATTTATTATTAGTACTATGTTATCGTTAGGCACTTAACTCTCAATGTGAATATCAAAAAATGATAGGGGGTGTGATGGAGCCTGAACAGAAGCATTTTGCACAAAATAGAATATTTTTGCATATTTTTCATAGCACATTTTGTGTAATTATGTTGTTAAATGAAGAAACTCATACAGAAATATATATATATATATATATATATATATATATATATATATATATATATATATATAATTAAAGTATCTGTTTGTAGTTACATTTAATTATGTGTAACATCCTCAGTTTCAAACAGTTGAGTTCCTCTTATCACTTACTTTGTAGCAGCAAAAGTTTCTTCATTTTCTGTAGAACATAATTACACAAAAAAGTGAAATGCAATATCCTCCATTTTTAAACTTACCTTCACTGAAATCATTCAGGAACAGTTGTATCTCGGCTTGTTACATAGCCTTAAAGACTCCTTCCATAAATGTTAACCAAATGCTTCCTTACAGAAATCTTTATTCTTTGTTAAACAACAGCAACTTTTCATCAATTTATTGCTAGTCTACTTCAATCCATCCATCCATCTTCTACTGCTTACTACTTTCAGGGTCACGGGGAACCTGGAGCCTATCCCCAGGAGCATCAGGCACAAGGCGGGGTACACCCTGGACAGGGTGCCAATCCATCACAGGGCACAATCACATACACACTCATACACCCATTCATACACTACGGACACTTTAGACACGCCAATGAGCCTACCATGCATGTCTTTGGGGAGGAAACCGGAATACCCGGGAGTACCGGGAGGAAACCCCCGCAGCACGGGGAGAACATGCAAACTCCACACACACATGGACTTAAACCCTGGACCCTGGAGGTGTGAGGTGAACGTGCTAACCACTAAGGTGCGCCCTAGTAGTCTACTTGTCCCTTTAAATTAGCTGTTACTATACAAACAATTCGAAGGATCGTGTTAATATAAACTGGTGCATATTAATATAAACCTGTGATTTGCCATGCTGTTGAATAACTATTATTATGTCATAGCAATTGCATTTTTGATAAAATTTGTTTGTACTTCAAACCTCAACACCTAACACTAAAAATGTTCTTTTCCTCTTGGAACGGTTATTTCATACACATATCTAAGGAAATGTACTTACAGGGTAAACAGTCCCTGTACACTGCACCGTATATTGACTCTTACCCTTATCTGCCAGGAGCTATCACACTTGACAAGTTTGAAGTTTTTCAGGTTGTTGCTGCTGCTGAAGCATACTTTAAGTATTTTCACAGGGCCTCCCTCTCCAGCAAGAGCAAACACAGGGGTTTTTGGCCCGTCAAAGCCCGGGCTTGGCACCTTCCATGACAGTGTGTTGGTATCACCTGCCATTTTGGATACTGTTTACGGAAAATAGCACACCATCACATCCACGTTTGGCCTGTGGAGAACACGTAGACAGACTCATTTCAAAATTTGTTTAACATGCTAACACTGTGCCTTCTGGGTTTTTGTTCTTTAACGTGCCAATATAATTTAAACATATCTTCAAACTGTTATCTAGAACAACAAAAAGTAAAGGAAAGATCCACAACCCCCCAAAAAAACAAAAAACAACAAGACAGTTCTGGGAAATCAAAATGCAACAACATTCACTGTTAAAAACATTAAAAGATGACATCCTCCAAATAGATTAATAAGAAAAGTAAAACAGTGGTAAAAATCCAGAGTAATTGTTATCTGTTCACCTCTAAAGTCTTTATGCAGGATCTAAGAACAAAAATCCATCAGGCAAAACGTGCATGTTTGCTATCACTGACTGCATGAAAATACTTCCACAAGCACTATTTGCTTCCACTGGCCTGTCATTGTACTCTTTTACATGAAATAGTCACTATGTGACTGGGATACACCAGGAAAAACTGACTGATGTCCCTCAAAAAGGAGAGTATTTTAATAGAACTGTGGTGGTATTTATGCTGATGATACAATGTTTTACAATGTTGTATAATATTTCTATATTACCAAGTTACCAAGCCATCAAGGTGATATTATTAATGCAAATTATGAAGCAAAGTATTAACATAAAAATGTGTTAGGAATCGGTGACAAGCTCATCTTCAACATTGTAAACAATTTTCGACAGGACATAAGTCTAGCTGTAACATTTAAATTCAAACAATCCTGAAGAGACCTATCACCTGAGCGAGAAGATGAATTGCCTAGAAGGCTATTTGTAATGTCAATGTTTACATTTGTCAGCAGGGGTTTTACTCAGACTGGGAATTGCACATTATTCTGTCGCTCTCTCCATGTGTGTGTGTGTGTGTGTGTGTGTGTGTGTGTGTGTGTGCACGCGTGCATGCATGCATGTTGTCAAGAGTCCCACCTTGCTGGTTTTGCAAACCTGAGGCAATGAATTCCTCACTAGGTAGAAGCTACATGTCTGAGTCTCACATTTGTCATACTATCTGTAGGATCCTTTGAGCAAATAGCCAAGTACTATTCCTAATTCAATTAAGTGAAGTTCTTGCGCTTCAAAACTCAGTAAACAAGCAATACCTACCAAAGGTTTCTGACACTTTAAATAGTTTTATATATTAAATGAAAACTAATAACTCTAATCACTTGCTTTTACAAAGATAAGAAGATAAGATGGAATCAAAATGACCTTTTTCTCCACCACACCACAACAAATTCCAGGGTTTTTTTTTTTTTGGAATGTTGAAAATGGTAACAAATGAGTGACAGTCAACCTCCAGAGGTCATATCACTTGTAGATAACCACTTAGAAAGAATTCTCATTTCTGCCTACTGTGAATGATGAAAGATAAGCAGTTATTTTACTGAAAGTATTTTATTGAAATATATCTAACTGTGCATTTTCTATGTATGGGATCTGACTTGAGCTGAGAAAACAACAAGATTACATTTTTAATACATCTGAGTGTATCCATGTTCCCAGGGTCCTATGTTCCCCGGATTTATATAGCACATAATGAACACGTGGTGATTTAAAGCTGGAGTTAGACTTCAGAATAAGTGAGAGCTGGGACATGTTCATGCTTAACATTTTATTCCTTTTATGACCGTTTACTATGTTTTACAGGCTATAGTATGGATTTTCTTCACTTTAGTGTATACATTTCACTATTGTTCATGTATGGAGTTGACCTGTATGGATGGAGACTAACAGCTATTTTTAGAGCAACATCAATGAGGGTTCAGCATGTGCAATCTAGTTCATAAATTTCAAGTGTGGATGAACAAATGAACTATGAACTACAACTAATGTATTATGTTGTTATTCATTTAAATGTGTCTTTGGTGTTTAAAGTTAAAAGGTAATAAAGATAACAGGGCCCTGGGAAAATTAGTCCTGAACGAGAGCCGACTTTTTAGAATCAAGTAAAACATACAATGAATAAAACAGTTATTCCTGTAAAGTAAAAACAATTTTTAAAAAACAAATAAAACTTAATAAAAACATCAGTATGAGAAAGTACGCAAACCCTTTCATGCAAATATTACAGTTTTTCCATCATCGCCACAACAAATTGTGACAAAAAAAGTATATTTGTTTTTTACTCCTGGTCTTGATCTGTTTTAGGTCTTCTGGTGACTCCTATAATCATTCCATAGATGCTAAACTGCACACAGCTAAATGTTCGAGTTAGCTTGTTTGCTAAGTGAAAATAAATTGAAGGGAAAAAAACATGTCTTCACAATCGTCACACATGCTAAATTTCAGCTTGCTAATAACACTTATTTAGATGTAATTGCTCTAATATTTATTTGTCTCTTTAACCACTAGAGCCCAACAGAAAATTTTCTAACAAGAACCTCTTGGTTCTCTTGGTTAGGAAGCAATAAACTCTTAGCTATAAAAAAATACAACAACAATTTTCCCTAATAGGTTATTTATACCTATATGTATAAGTACAAAATGAAGCAAAGAGAACTTTCCAACAGCCTAGCATGTCAGAACTAGCGAAATGTGACTAAATCAAGCTGCTGCAGGCATATATCTCAGTCAGTATAGAGAATATTCAGAGCACTACAGAAACAACACATGCCATGAGCCAACAGTTAACAATATATCAACACAAAGGATTACAGTAAACAGATTAAATGCCTTCTCCTAATCCTGTCAGATGTTATACTTAACAACAAAATGGTCTACAGTGGCTCAAATCTGGTTCACACAGTAAGCTACAATATGACTAGGATATTAAGCGAAAAATTGTTAAATCACTGCAGTAAACAGTAACAATATGATATGAATGTAGTTATTGAAAATCATATAATGTTATGCTAAAAAGCACAGGACAGCTTGGATATCATATTTTGTTTTAGTGTGGTATACTCTCAGAAAACAGTGATAAACTGCACTTTTCCTTGTTGCTGGGATGTACATCTTTAGTATGTAGTACCTTTAGTGTGTACTTATAGTCCTTAAGGTCGAATTGTGCACTGTAAATAAAAGTTGCATAGTATATAAAAGATGATATAAAAGATGCATAGTACAGGTATCAGAGTTGAGGTTGAGGAAAGGTACTGTTTCTGTGGTTCTATTTGAGTGTAGTCGACTGTTTGCACCTTTGCAGGAGCCAGTGGAATGTGCAGTGCAACAACCGGACCTGCGCAGACTTGTCCTGAGAGGAGCTCTAAACTAAACAGCAAAGGAAATATTAGGTTTTTATTTTGAATTCAAATGAAGGAGAATTCATTATCTTAAAAGAAAATGTGTTAT
>JAFFST010046826.1:57709-71980 GCA_022414735.1 Noturus placidus
GGATAGGCTCCAGGTTTCCCCGTGACCCTGAAAAGGAGTAAGCGGTTGAAGATGGATGGATGGATGGATGGATGGATATTCATTAACTGGCATCTCCAGAAAAAAAAAAATAAAAAAAACAACTGTGAACACAGTGTTCTCCAAGAGGCGGTTTATGATCTGATAGTTATTATCATTGTCATTTGGTGATCCCAGTGTTAAGCAATATTTATAGTGGCATAAAAATGATTCAAATAATTAAAATATGTTATGATTAGATTAGTTCATAACAATATATTCATACGCCAATCAGAAGTCAGTTTTGGATAGTCAGTCAAACATATATGCACATGCTTGTACAAATCAGTATTATACATTTAAATTAAAACAGATTTCAAGACAAATCAGACTATAAATGTACCAATACATATGGCACCATTACCAGAATGAATAGCAATATGTTTCACAGAATCGACAGGATGTGAAACATTTTGATGTGCTAATTAGATTAAAATAAATCACTGGCGGTCATCCTTTAGAGATCTGGCAGACGGCACTGCATCCCACTCAAGTCAATTTTTACACAAGAGTCCTTTCTCTTTCTGCAAAGACTATGTTATTTGGCAAAGCATGATACAGTGTTAAAAGATGTGGGCAGAGCAGGATATTCTGAGAAAATTTGATATTCTCTCACACTCTCACCAAACATCTTCCATCACCAGGCAAATAAAGAGTAAACAGTAATTTAATATCAAGGCTGCACTTCTCTCCCTGAAATTATTTCTACAGTATCATAACTGTGACAGTGCCGAGCATCACGTAGGTGGTACTTTCAGTTCCTCGGAAAAGCAAAGCTCTAAAAATACAACAATGCACAAGTTATATGCATTGTTCACCCAGAATATTCTGCATGGGAATTTTGCTTTTCTTTTTGACAATTATGTCAAGAAGCAAGCTTCAGAAGAATATAATGCAATATTAACTAAGATTACATTCTATGTAAATCAGCTAGGTGGTCAAAGAGAATTAAAAAGGCCGGTTTAGCACCACAATGCCAGAAGTTCTAAAAGCCATATAATTCACCCACTAGAATGTTCTGCCAAAAATTCACCCGCTAGGACTTTCTGCAGTATATGCTGCTCTTTACCCCACTCACTGTTACTAAATTAAGGGCTAGTACAGGATGGATAGTGATGCTGGCTTGTCAGTTCCTGACTTTAATTAGAAGTATTGAAGCTCCTGCTATCACTGACACCATGAAGTATGAGCCTACAGTGTGCATGTTAAACCACAAATGTTTTTGTATTTAGGCTCAAATATTTCATGTTTAATAAGTTGATAAGTTAGAGTGCTTAACTCTTTTTGGGCTAATCAAACATTCTATTAGTAATTGGGTTACATGACACAACAGAATATAAGACTCACAACACCTTGATGTATTATTCTTTCCCTATCCAACATTGTGCATTCTGCATCTCACACAATTATGTGAACTTTATGCATACCTCAATTACGTGAACTATTTTGACAAATGCATTACAGTATTGTTTTTCAACAACCACATTCCTCTTTAAAATGACATGAAGGTGTGTAAAGTCATCCTAGCGTCATTTTAACAAGCAGAAGCGTCAGAGTTAGACAGATCTACCAACATGTTACAGTTTCTCCAAGGGCTTGGCAGAAATGTGACATATGACAAGAATGTCAAGCTCAGGTCCTATTAGAGCTATTTGTGTTTTCCCTCTTCGAATACACTGAACTTAGCCCATGATGGTAATTTCGCTAAGGAGGTGTGTCAGGTATGTTGAATGAGGCAGAATGTTAAAACTCTGCCTTGCCAAAGCCTTCCAGGACTGGAGTCTGAAACCCATAATTTGTCAGCTCTTCCTGCTTACACTTATCTGCAATACTGCAAGCACAGTCATACTTACTGAACATGATGCAACGGTAAAGAAGCATCATGTCAAAATGAATACTAGAATCTCTGCTCTAACTATATATAGAGTAACATAAAGAACAGGGGAGACATAAGGAAATTGTGAACACTTGTAAAACAGACAATGGAGCTTGTTCTGTAATGAAATTTCTAGTTGCTTTGAGTGATCATAAAAGGTCTACAGGTTGATGCATAAAACTTGCCATCAACAGTAAAATAACTGTGCTGTCAGGATATACTGTAAGAAAGATTATCTAGTTTACTGAATGACTGTGGGTCACCGTGTCAATTAAGTCTGACCCTTTAATATGTCAAGCAAAGGTTTGGCACATTAGCTCTGGTATTCATTGCTTTTCTGATGCTATTTTAGAATAAGGATTGAGAGTATTACTGCTGTACATTTCTGCTAAATTGCCTAATTGTACATTTATTTATTTATTCATTTAGCAGATGCTTTTATCCAAAGCGACTTACAAATGAGAAAATACAAGCAAAGCGATATATCAAGCAGAGAACAATACAAGTAGTGCTACCGTACAAGATCTATTCATTGAGTTCTAGAAGAAGCAAAGTGCGAAGAGTAGAAGTTTAAGCGGCAGTGTAAGTTTTATTTATTTATTTATTTATTTGTTACGTGTTCACAGAAGAGGTGGGTCTTTAGCAGTTTTTTTTAAGATAGTGACATATTTATTTTTTTAAGTTGTATGTACTATACTCTTAAATCTTCTACCTAGAACCCAACACCTAAGTGTTCTCATATCAGAAATGATTAGTATAACCTTCTTTGAAAGATAAAAAAAAGACTTTTTAAGGAATAGAATAAGACAGGACATACTGTTAGATGAAAATAATCAACATTGGTGTGACAACCCTGTATTTGATTATTTTCTCATAACAGTATGTCCTGAAGTGTTTTATTCCTCTTATACCAGACTAAATTATACCAATTATAAAATGTTTATATTTTAGCTGATACATTTTCTTCTAAGTCATGTGGCAACCATATAACTTCTGTTATACTGTATCATAGTCAATGGATATCTGTCCCTTTATTCGTCTCACCTTGTACAAATCTGTTTTGAATATTCTGGAGTTATCTGCTTCACAGCTTGTAACTACAGATAATGCTACTGGTAACCTGTCTTCCAAACTCCTTATAAGTTCTCAATTTTTCAGTTAGCGCTCAGTTTTTACAGAGGATGAATCTTCACTAAATTGGTTTATGGATGATGCAGGGAAGGTAGACCCAATAAATGTTTAGACACTCTAAAGGAGCCCTGAAAAGAAGGCCACAGGATTCAGTCTTAGAAATCAGAACAGCTAAATGGATCAGCCAGATGGCACGATTACCCCCAGTCTAGGTTGGGCCGCACAGAGTAACCAGCTCGAGATTCAAGTTGATTGATCTTTAAATATTATTATTATTATTATTATTATTATTATTATTATTATTAATCAATTTGTATAGTGCTTTTTACAATGGACATTGTCTCAAAGCAGCTTTACAGAAATATCATTTTACATTTACATTTTTTACAAGTGACTTACACTCACAAACCAATGGTAGCAGAGCTGCATGCAAGGTGCTAGCTTGCCATTGGGGGCAACTTAGGGTTCCGTGTCTCGCCCAAGGACACTTCGGCATGGGATCACCCGGGCCGGGATTCGAACCGCCAACCCCACGATTAGTGGATTAGTGGATAACCCGCTCTACCAACTGAGCCACAGCCGCCCATATTATATGAGGGAGCCAGGAATAACACAACAAAGTTGTTAAAAAAAAAGTTGTGGCATAGTAAATCAGACAATATATACATATAATTGTAGACATTAACCAAAACAGGCGTATCTTCAGGGTGGGCCAAGGCCATAATAATAAACAAAAGAATTCTGTTGTTTAGATACATAGCTTACCTAAAAGGAAAAGAAAGAAAAATACAGGGATTCTTCTCCAACTACCTTAGCAAAGACACAGAGACAAAAGAAACCCTCTCCCAAAAGAAATGGCAGCCACACCCCTACTGCCAGTGAACCAAATGAACATATATATACAAAAGTGAAGAGAATAAACAGATTTAGGGATAACCAAACTCAAAGTCAAAGCCAGGCCAAAGTCGAAACCAGAACAACAGTCAAAATTCAGAATTTAGCCACAAGGGCAAGAAACACAATCCAAGCAATGTCTTAACAATAAATCACACAAACACCTCCAACATCCCACTACTTCGCACTCCATCTTCCTGTTTAAGTATGGTCACCAATCAGTGAGGTCATCCTGGATGCGGGAGGGAATTTGGACCGGCACACAAAATTCAGTGTCTTGTCCAAGGACATTTCAGCATGCGGAGTCATGTGGGCCAGGAATCAATCCGCCAACCTTACAATTAGTGGACACCCCGCTCTACCACCTGCGCCACAGATGCCCCATTATTAAATCAAGATATCTGTAAGTATAAAGAAATCTAAAGATTAAAGTCCATAAATTAAGTTATGTGTAATAAAGAGGAATGAAAAAGTATTGAACATGCTAACTGAAATGTATTTAATACTTAGCGGAGAAGCCTTTGTTTGTAATGAAAGTTTCAAGATGCTTCCTGTATGAAGAAATTAATTGGCCTCAGTATTCAGGTATGATCTTGGCCCATTCTTCTAAACATATTGTCTTTAAATCTTGCAGATTCCAGGGGACCCTCTTGTGAACCTTGATCTTTAGCTCGTTCCACAAATGTTCAATTGGATTCAAATCAGGTGATTGACTGGGCCATTCTAACGCCTTGATTTTTTTCCTCTGAAACCAAATGAGAATTTCCTTTGCTGTACGCTTTGGATCATTGTCCTGCTGGAAGGACCATCTTCATCATCCTGGTGGATGGCAGCAGATTCTTCTCAACAATCAAGTTCTCTTACCTTGCCTTGGAGAACTGCTTTTTTTTTTTTTTTTTTTTGGTCTTTAGTACTTTGTTCCTGTGTTATTACACTTTATTACACATAACTTTATTTATGGACTTTAATGTTGTGAATTCTATATATTTACGGATTTCTTGAGTTAATACTGATATCTGATGAAAATTTCATGGGAATATATTTACTGAAAAAAATGTCGACGCGTTCAATACGTATTTCCCCCACTATATACTGAAAGCCCTAAATATGCAAGTGTCACATTTCTCCTGACAGGTGTCTGAGTGCCGTTGACTTAAGCCACAGGGGTATAAATTTCAATTATGCCATCATCCTAGTCTTAGGGACACAGGCCCTGGCCAATTTTCAACCCCATGAATTGGCCACTCTGCTCCAAGAAATTTATTTTCATTTGGACAGAGGCACAATTGAAAGGGTAGACCCCATGGTCAGATCAGCGGATTCTAGAAGAAGGACAGTGGTCTTTGACTGATTATTAAAAAAAAAAACCCTTCCATGACATATGGCCTTTAGATTTTAATTAGGTTGTGCAATCACAGTCTAGGTGCTATTGTTGAGTCATGCCCTTTCATTCCCTTATCACACTGGAACAGAGTCTTTTTTGGGGGGATGCTAACATCCCTTGTTTCAGATGGCCAGAAATGTAAGAGTGCTGCCATACTTGGATGATGGGATATCCACCCTCCTAGCACACGTTATGGTACTCTATATGATTATGGCAGACCATCTGATTCATCAGAATGAATGTAGTAATGCTAGCCAACCCCTCATTCCAACATGTGGTGGCAGACTTTATCACACTTGCCAGTACTCTTAGGTAGGTCACTACTTAGGTAGGCTGGTCCAGTTCCTGCTAAGAATGCTTGGACTGTTAACTCTAGCTGCAACAGTAAACACCCCCCCCCTCCCAAAACTTACCTTCTTGTTCAGCACTGTGGCATAGCAGTCTTGCTGTTAAGCAGTTACTCCATGTGAACAATGCAAGTGACATTTGCACACAGAGGTGGTGAAATACATCTAGGGAATTCAGTCTGGAACAGATGGCTCTCTCTCACCACCAAGTCAATTCACTGTCAGTAGTGGTTCTTCCTAGTGGATCCAAACAGCCCATGGGACAAGGCGCAGTTGGGCGCAGTCAAATATCTATTTCAGCATACGTGTTTAGTGATTACAGTGATATTAGTGATATTGTTAATGTTTAAAGATAGAAATAAAGAAGTGACATGAGCACAAAAGTAGCACAATTATGTTTATTTTTAACACCAGTGTAATACACTGTATATAACAAATTATAGTTTTAGTCATGCCAGTGTGGTAAAAATAAACATTTTTCCCCCACCCTCTAATTCTTTTGTAATATATTTTTACACTCTGATAAAAAGGAAGTCTCAGGTACATGAAAAATAGTTTAATAAATGCGGTGTCTCACGCAATCCAAAAGGAAGAGCCTGGGCTGTGTCCTTCAGCCAAGACAATGTCGTTTTGCAACAAGTTAATGCTGAACCATGCAGCAGAGGTGTCTAGTGTATTAATATGATATAGAATATGTGGGAGAAATAGCATGCTATATTGCAATGCCCCTCCTCTTTAAAACAACACCCAGCTATACATCATTTATAATACTTGGCTGCTGTGTTTGCTGACTACACACAATGGTAAAGTATCTCTCGGTGCATCGTCTGCATTTCCCAGTACTAAAAGTCTTCTTTCCCCGGCCCCCTTGCATTTTGTACATGTGTGAAAAAATTTACAGCAAAGTACCAATTTGGCAGGCAGACATCATTCTCATTGGCATCAAGTGTTGGACACATCGGAAATGCAGCATGCAGTCAAACGCCTACGTCTTTCCTGTGCAAATTTCTGTAGCTCCTTTGTGCACCTGGGAAAAGGAGACAGACGCTAACCTTTCCATTTTTTAGTTCTGATGTCTGGCTGAGCAAAAACCAGGCTAACTTTCAGAAAACATATTTTTAATCTACAAGGCTGAGGTCGACGACGTGAGTCAACTCCAGGAAAAATTAACAATGATTTTGTTCAAATAAATGATCGTTTACCATCTGTTATCTCGATGGCCATAAAATGTTAATATTCATGTTACAGTCTTTGTCCTACTTTGTCGTGTGTCATGTAGAGATAAACAGTAACTCAATTGGATTGCACAGAGGAAAAGGAGCAAAACTAATGGCCCTATGCTACTTTGTGTTCTTTCAGTGAAGGCAGAGGCCCACAGTAGGAAACATTAGCTTCTTTACATTACTAAACAATTATAAAAAATGGTTTTAATAACTACCATGACTTCTTTAAGATGCATTATTCTCTGATCTCATACACCTGTACCTGTGTATAAAGTACACTCTCAGATACACTCTCAGATACACTCTCAAAACCTGAGTAAAATGAATCATGAAGAATGATGAAGAATAAGAAATGCTGAGGCAGTACGTTTACCAAGATAAACTTTATGAAAATGTTAATAACCGCTAACCAAATCTATCTTTAAAAATGGGGTGGGGAAAAAAAGCATTGAAACCCAAAATAGCTGACTCAGATTAGAATAGCTGACCATGTGTATTATGAGGTTCAGATTAAGGTTATGCCAACGTGTCACATTTGTGAAAGTTATTGTAATGTGAAGATATTATCGCTAATCATCATGTACATGTCCATCTTTTCTCCCTCTTCTGCACCAACAATGATATCCTTTGTATATGTCATCTTGATTACTCAGCTTGTCTAATACAAAAGCTAATACCAGCTCACCCTGGTTTTTTAGTGACACCCAGGTTTTCTTGAGCAAAATCATGACTGTGTTAGGGCTCCTCCATTAACAGCAATCACATCATGAATCTATGTGCAGATCGCACCATTTGCACATTTGAGGGGAAATTAAGCATCTACATGGCCTCCAGTATTTTATGTCTGTAAAGTTCAGTGGGTTTCAGTATGATTATTCTCCCACTGTTAGTTATTACATGATTGTACATACCTAGGACTGAAAACTAGAGAACAACCCTACTTCAACTGAAAGGTTATTGCTTGTCATTTTTAAGGCCGGTATAATTAGGCAAATTTGATGTATCCATAGAAAAACTATAAGGAAACTTTAGGATGAAGAGTTTTACAAATACTTGGTAAATGGACATAATTCCTCTTACACAAAATTGGGTTTATACTGCATACTTAATTCTATTTGCAATGTCAGGAAATTAAACAAGTGAACAATATCTAATAAAATAAAATACTAATAATAAAAAAGTATAGTACTACATTCTGAATATTCACTGTGATCCAGTTGATTTTAACTCCTGGATTTATGCTAAATTATTCATAATACATATGTATATAGAGAAAGAATTTTTAAATATTTCTCTCAGTCATTCAGCTCAGCCACATATCATACTGGGTTTGTTGTACCTTTCTTGACTCTTGAGATTTCTAACAATGTATTCATTAATTGGAAAAAAAAAATAGAGCTCACAATCTGATTAAGGAACATGTACCGTGTTACTAAATAACTGTGCACTGAGGTTACTGTTAACTGTATGACTTCATTTAACACTAAGCTGCCTTCCTGTGAGCCCCATGTGAGTTGAATCAAAATTTCAAAGCTTTGGGTGTTTTATGGGAAAAAGGAACAAGAAAACCACTGGCAATAAATGAGCATAATGTCAATATTACTAAAATATGTGTGGGCTTGAGGAGGATACCATGCAAATATTCTTTGCTTTTCTAATCAATGCCCTCTTCAGCTACATCACCAACCAAAAACATGTAGTTTCCAATCATATAGTTTTCTTCAAGTTCAATTCAGCTTGTTTAACTTGTCAATGTAAGGGTAAAGTGAAACGAACAAAATAGGAAAACAGATCCATTTACCAAATTAGCATCTTCAATGTTTACATTAATGTACCAAAAGGACTTGTTACCCATGCAGAAAAAAAAACATGTTCATGCTTATGATAATATAGACATGGGTATGTTCATGCTTCTAAGACTTCTTCCCAAATTTCGCCCATACCAAAGTTGTACATGTTAATGTGTACATCGTAATGATGGCTTAGTTCTCCCTTTCATGCCAATTAATCTTACAAATCCAGCATGCACTCACATCATACCAAAACATTTCCCCACCCATCCCAAATTCTCTAGTGTCAAATTTAACATGAAAATATTGCTCCATGGGCATATTGAGAAAAATAAAAGCTACATATCTTTTTATTTCTATATTAGAAGATAAAAATAATCTCTTTTAGATATCCATCTCCAGTCTGCATGCTATGATTTGTAGGGCGTTAGACATACTTGAAATGAACAAGACATGGGGATATGTAGGAGAAAAGATTGAGGAAAATGTGAAAATAGCTAAGTAAGTCTGCAGAGGTGTTTTGTTCAAGCAATGCTACCAAATACCACACCAAGCCTTCATTACAGCCACAGAGCTCCCTGTGTGCACCGTGCAATGCGACTGCTCTTGAAGATAAATGCCCTGAAATATTAGACAAGAGATAGTCCAGCACATGGGGTCAGTATAAAAATTGTGTCTTTTTAAATGATTTTGCATGCAGTCATGAATGTCCAAGCAATTACTATTCTTAAAGTAGACTTCATTGGCAGGCCAGATTCCAGCTGGACATGCATCTATTTACAGTACAAATATTTATTTATTTTTTTACCCCTTCGACAGGTTTTTCTATTTCTTATTGAGAAGAGGTAAGATTATAAATAAACCCACCAACCTCCATTAAATAAATAAATAAATGTTTCTCTGTTGATTCAAAAAGGTTCCTCATCTTTGTCTGACTCAGGAGTAACAGGTCTTGAGACAATGAAAATGTCCTGACATTTGAGTTTGGTTTTGGGGGTTGAAGTCTGTGGTTGTGGGCTTGATCTCCTCTGCTCTGAGAGCAGTCTTAAAATCTCCCCCACCTGGGCCTCCAGGACAGACAGACGACCACTCAGGGTCTGAATGTCTTCCTTAAGTTCCATCTTAGCCTCCTGCAAGGTGCTTTGAAGCAGAGCCTGCTCAGGCACAGGTAGGAAAGAAACACTTCTTGTGGTCAAGGGCCCTGCTCCAGGGCTAGGCTGTTCAAATGGACTCCGCTCCATGGGGCTACGAGAGTCACCTACCCTGTCAATGCGTAAGTCACTTTTGGTGATACCACTGTCACAAGAATCTGTCTTGTGTAGTGCACTCTTCTCATCTTCTCCTTCAGTGCCTCCATTTCCAATGTCACTTCTATTTATGTCTAAACTGACTGTAATGGATTCTTTCCCTTCTGCCACCTGGTTTTTGGTATCTTCTGGGAGCAATCTCAGGGGATGGGTAACATCTCCCCACTCCTCCTCCCTCTGTGGCCAATCTGAGTTAGATGGAGGAGCAAGTGAAGCTCCATTTTCTGTGTTCCTGAGACGCATCCATCCCCGTCCACCACCACCACCACCCCCCCTGGGTTGGACAGGACTAGTAAACTTTAGACAGTTCTGGTCAACCATACTGAGACTGGGCTTAAGCTCCATGGCCTCATGGCAGGCCCTCCCACTGAAGTCCTCTGTCTGAACATATGCCAGGGAGTTTTGAACTGGGGTTATCTGTGAAACAGTAACAACTGTGGAGCCACCATTACCACTACTTCCACCCAAACGAGGAGCCCCATTTTGCATAGAGGGTCCATGGTGATGATGGAGTGAGTGGTGCACCTGGTATTGGGACTGAGGATAATGGTGCTGCTGATGGTGGAGGTGGTGGTGGGCCAGTGGATGGAGCTGGTGCTCCATATGGAGCTGGTTCCTCTCCAGGTCAGGCAGCAAGGACCCCTGTGCTCTCATCTCTTTCTGCTGTTTGAACTTCTGGAAGAGTTTGCGGACTGGATGGTCCACAGGAATGGATAGTGTCACCTCATTTTTCTGGTGTCTCCTCTCCTCCTCCTCTTTCTTCACATCCGCGATCTTACGGAAGACAATCTGTGAAAAGGCAACAATACTTTAAGACAGCTATATATATATATATATATATTTTTTTTTTTTTTTTTTTTTTTTTTAAGTGGTGTATGGTTTTCTACAAAAAAATTGTTTTATAACCCTTACAATAAATATTTTGTGACACCTGCCCTGGATAAGAGCACGGAGTCTCTTTCTGTAATGACTAACAAGGTTGGACACATTTGAAGTGGTCCACTCAGTCCACTCCTCCCAAACCATTAAAATGCAAACCATTTTGAGATCCATTATAGTCTTAGGTTGGTATATGTGAACTTCCTTCATCAATTCACACCGATTCATGTTGTCAGTAGGGTTCAAATCTAGAGACAGAGCTGATCATTGCACCATTGATTTGGTCTTTCTTTAACCATTTTCTGAGTTGATTTTGTAGTTTGTCTAGCTTATTGACAGCTACGAAAGCCCTATATTTGGCAAAGTGTATGCATTTTGGCAGCGACAACCAGAAATATCCAGGTACTAATCAGAATTCATGATGCAATCAATGTTCACAAGAGACCCAAAACCACCAGCCCAAAATCATCAATGACCCCCTCCATGGTTTACAGTGGGGAATCAGGTCCTTTTTCTTGTATGCAGTCTCCTTTTGTACATGACCAAAACATTTGATTTTAGTCTCATTTGACAACATACAATGCTAAATTAAATTCTAATGATGCTTCGTGAAGTTCATGTGCTGTGTTTTGTAAAATACTCCCAGGAATGGCTTTCTTTTCTTGCAATGCTTCCAGACAGTGTGGTGTTACCCCAGGCAGTGTGGTGTTACCTCACAAATCAACTAAACTGTGCAATTCTAAAATGCTGACCTTTTGGCACTTGAGTGTAATTACTGATCAATTTCCAACTGTTTCAGATAGGTGAAACTTTTTGTTATAGCCCTATTTGTGCTTAGTCATGCAGGTCAACTGAAGACTGAAGCTACAGTTTAGGACGGGTCTCTACATGGAGCTGCATCAAACATGCCTGGAGTTTTGCCAAACAAAATGCAGTGCATGCTCAATTCCCTAACAGACAGTGCTCTTTAAAATATTTAAAATACAAATAGCTAACAAGCAACACGCTGTCCTTTAGGAAGTAAAAAGCTGTAGATAAGTGGATCTTCCGTGGGCAAGAAAAAGCAATGCAGCCTCTGACAAACCAGCAATTCATTCAGACCCAGACTCCCCTTCTGTATTTTACCTCTCTTCAGCTATGCATGTGACAGAAGCTTTGATCGCATATGGTATTAATTAGGCCGTGCTAATTAGCCACTTGAGCTTCTCTCTGGGTGCCCCAGTGGCCCAGCCTGGCATACTATAGAGGATATTCTCCACACAGCTTGTTATTTTTAATAAGGTTCCAATCACACTATCTAATGACTATCTCAGGTTAAGCATTTGGATTTTGTTTTTACTTGCCCCCTCTGTTTTCTCTGCTTAGGGATACAGTTCAAATCATTTGCATAAAAAATAAATAGCTTTCACCCCTCTTCACATGTACTTGCATCTAGAATTAGTACTTGCAATGCTTCCAGAGGGCAGCTGTGGCTCAATTGGTAGAGTGGGTTGTCCACTAATCGTGGGGTTGGTGGTTTGAATCCCGGCCCGGGTGATCCCATGCCGAAGTGTCCTTGGGCAAGACACTGAACCCTAAGTTGCCCCCGATGGCAAGCTAGCACCTTGCATGGCAGCTCTGCTACCATTGGTGTGTGAGTGTGCTCTCATTTGTAAGTTGCTTTGGATAAAAGTGTCTGATAAATGGAAGAATAAAAACTTCCGTCAACAAGGTTTTAATTTTTTTCCCTACCAAACATCTATTACTTAATGCGTAAAAACCAAGGGTAAGTGTGTAGTTCTACAAATTTAGTTAGTAGTGAAGCAATACACAATATAATGATTTAATTGCCCTTACTCAATATTTCACTTCCACGTTATACAGTGACATTTACTCAGATTATATTATAATAAAATCTAACATGCCAACATTTATGCATTTTGCAGAGAAGTTCCTCAATTCAATATGGGAGTACACTCCAATATCACTCAAAAATATGAGCCGTATGAGCCCAATAAACCTGGATATAAGCCAATTGACATATTAACACTAACATTACGGTGTATAGTATTTTACGGTGTATAGTAGTTACCCAAGAAGCCATAACTAATAGTTAACATAGTTAAACATGAAAATAATTGGCCATGGGTTTAATCAGAAAATTACCACTGCATAGTTACCATCACATACTGTGTAAAATAGCTTCACAGTAGCTTTACTGATTTTAAAAATGTCATCTCGAGGCAAGCAATAGGCCATGATGGTAATAATAGAGCACAGAATGTCACATGACTCTTCATTATCCTTGTGCAGTCTTTCAGCACACTGCATTGTTGCAATAGAGTGTCATTTCCCATCTTCACAAGGGTAAATAATGAAATTAGCTCCACTCTGCCATCAGATTATTTAAGTACCACTTATTACTGACCCAATGAGATGGTCATGACAGAGAGAGAGTAGGCAAGGAGGAAAGAGGGAGAAATAATGGAAGATATAAACACATACAGAGGAGTTGCAATTAGACAAAGTCCCAAGGGGACATTTGCCTGTGCTACTTGTTTTAATTTAAGATAAAATAATTGAGAAATGTGAACAACAATGCAAAGAGGAGTCAACAGTACTATTTGAAACGGTTATAAAAACGGACCTGCATGATCAGTCTCGGAGGTCCTACTTCTGGATGGAGCTCTAATCTACTCCAAATCCAGACTGCTGGGACAAAGGCTTCTTCTAAGCCGAACATATTACATATAAATCAATAATTATCTCTTTAATAATATCTGTTGTTACCCAGATGAGGATGGGTTCCCTTCTGAGTCTGGTTCCTCTCAAGGTTTCTTCCTCTAAAACACACAAGGGAGTTTTTCCTTGCCATTGTCGCCACTCAGTGTCTTGCTCAGTTGGGATTAATTTCTCACTTTTACTGTGTGTATACTGTGTTTATATTCCTGTAAAGCTGCTTTGAGACAATGTCTATTGTAAAAAGCACTATACAAATAAAATTGAATTGAATTGAATTATAAACCAGTGGACCGTATTTAGGGCTGGATTCAGGTTTGGCAACTTCAGTTCAAAAGATACATCAATATTTAAACAAAATATTCAGTAAGCTTACGCAGGTACTTAAGTTGATTTTCTGGGCACCCCCATTCAAATGATTAAAATTGCATGCAGGTAATGCCTTCGAAGATGCCAAAACTTTCTTGATGTAAAGTTATCAGGAAAAGGAAATTCCAATAGTGAATAGACCACTTGATTTAAAGACAACCACTTGCCTTTTAGCCAGAAAAATACTGACGAAACAGATCATATTTATTCTTTGCTCTTAACCTTAATACAATATAACATACTAACTGATCATATATATATATATATATATATACAGTGGTGTGAAAAAGTGTTTG
>JAFFST010046826.1:97987-128733 GCA_022414735.1 Noturus placidus
TTTTCCTTGCCATTGTCACCACTCAGTGTCTTGCTCAGTTGGGATAATTTCTCACCTTTACTATGTGTATACTGTGTTTATATTCCTGTAAATCTGCTTTGAGACAATGTCTGTTGCAAAAAGCGCTATACAAATAAAATTGAATTGAATTGAATTGAATTGAATAACTCCTGCACCTGTGATGATGGCAAGCCTATGTTATCGACCTGTTAATGTTATGGCTGCAGTCAGGTTCATGTTTACTGATTTAGTGTTGTCTAGTTTGCCTGTCTAGGACTAATTCCTTGCTTCATGATTGGTTTCTAAGCATTGCCAAACCCTCTGGTTTGTCTTTGAAGCTTTGTAGCTCAATCAGCAGCAAGCCAGTTGCCTGTTATTCAGTATGATTCCAAGGCTAGAAGTTTTTCAATATGATGTGTAGCAATGCACCATGGAAAACATTTCCTCTTTCAGCATGAGTTTAATAAAGAGCTATTGGTGTTTATTGCATATGGACACTGGTGAAGCATTCTGAATGAGAGTAATAGCTTTTGGTTTAACGCAGCCTGTAATTTAGGGAAGACTTTGCCAAGTAACAGCGATGCAGATCAGTACCGACCCAATATTTCACTCTTTATGGTGAACAGAAGCTATAGTTTTTATATTAGTTTAGGCAGTATGAATCAGGAATTATAGGGTCATCAGCAGAAAAACACAGACACACAACCCCACTAAGCCAAACAACTTCCACACGTCAGAACTCAGTGCATATACAGGCCTGATAAGCTAAGGCAGGGATCACCCACAGATTAGTGTTAATTGATAACACTAGCATTTCAAAGGTCACACAAAAACAATCAGAAGCCTTTTTGCCTCCGACCTGGAAAAGGCCACAGAGTAGAACTGTTGAACAAATAACATGCATTATTCAATATATTTCTGTTTGCTCTATGTGCCATTTTTGTGTCTGTGTCGGTGGTGGGCTGGGTTTCCTTTGTCTCCCTCCCCTTCTGTAGACCCCGCCTACTGCATGTGTCACGTTCCGGCTTGCTACTGGACGATCACGTCTTGTTTCTCCATGCTCCAGCCTTGTGCGACGGGATTGGTTGCTCTGTCCCGTTACGGGTCACGTAATACCCTTATATATATATATATATATATATATATATATATATATATATATATATATATATATATATTGTTATTTAACACACTATTTACAGCTTTGTAAATAGTGTACGGTTAGGAGATGATAGTAGGAAGTCAGGGCCATTTGCGTTGATTCCTCTTTTCTCCTGTTTTTGGGTAGCCAGGAAGTGAGGGAAGACAGTATATTTTTGTTTTCTTTTTTTGTAGTTTAGTTAGTTTTCTTTGGTAAAGTTAGAGGGAATTTTTGTTTATTATTTTGGCCTGGCCGGCTTCTGAAGATTAAAACCACTGTGTGAATAAAAGGTGCTCCGTTTGGAGAATAAAAACAAAACAAATGCAATCTTTTTTCATGCCAACTCTTTTCTTTTTTTTATTTTATTGTATGTTGCAGCCCGACCTAGACCGAGTTCGTAACACTGAGCATTGCTTCAATAAAGAACCCTACGACAAAAGTTTTCTTCGCAGAAAAGGTTAATGGTTCTAAAGTAGAAACTCTTTAGAACCATTACCCATCCAACGAACCCTTTATGATCCCACAGAATAGGTGGGAGAGAGAAGAGCTGATGTCAGGCTTAGCATTTCTCTGTTCAAATGTACAGCCTGAAGAGAAAACCTAAATCTTGCAATTTAAACAGACTTTCACTTTAACATTTCACTTTCAGCTTTGGACACATGCTTTATGATAGCCCTAAAGGCACATTCTGGATTTGCCAAATTGGGTGTATAAAAGTTTCATGTTCGTCTTGTAACGATGGTATATCCACAAGTGGAGAGCTGGTAATATCTCCCTGCTTAATAACCTAGTTCCAATGTAATATTCAGCAGACTGAGTCACTACTCCAGCACATGTGCTCCAGGCTGCTGATCCATACAGAAAGCACACACTTGTAGAACTAGCCAACAAAAATCATCTTTGCTCCTAACCCCAAAGCATAATAACTAGATTAAAACAAAGAGAGACTAAAGGAACATACAGTATGTATGCTCTTCTATGGCCAACTCACAGTGCTCCTGTTCTGCTGTTCTGCTTCACAAACTATTTTAGCAAAATCCCAGGCATTTAAAAGCCTGAGACCATCGGGCATTTTCTAAGTGATTTATCTGAAAACTCACACTGCTGAGAACCCTGTATAAGTGCCAGAGGGTTTCACAGATAGGGCATTTTGCTGAGTATGGCTTTAACTGAGCAAGTCTGCTGGTTTGGCACAAATACACACTCAGATACTCACCATTTTACAGATAGTAAATATCCTGATTGGAGCATGTCAATTTAACATTTACTCTTCAAGTTCTCAACCAATCATTTAGTTAGGGGATTTAAGAAATGGGTGCCAAATTAAAGAGACACAAGGATTTATTTTATTTGTTGTTATACAGATTTCTCTACACTGATATCTGCGGAATGTCATTACAAGACTTTTTCAGTTGGATATCAACAGTGAGACTGATCAAGCTGATAACTCATTTTCCATAGTAAATTCCCCAACAATTCTATAATAATATGTCACAAAGTTACAGGGGCAGCGGTTCAATCCTGAACCCAGGTTACTGTGTGTGTTTTGTGTCTGTGTGGGTTTCCTCTGTGCTACCTGGTTTCTTCCCACCTCATTAAAAAAAAAAAAACAAGTAGGTGGATTGGCAACTCTAAATTGCACTTAATCTTGAGTAATTCCCACCTCCTCACATCAAGTGTTTCAGGGATAAGATCCAGATCCACCACAATCCTGGTTATCAAAGTGGATCTTGAAGATAAATGACTAAATAAATGAATGACTGAAATTGTTTGTTTCTATAGCCTGTCAGCTCATAATGTTATTAAATCATTTAAAGTGAGTTAATATAAAGATGGCATCTGGAGGATTCTTATTCTAGAAACCTATCTGCTTTTTTAGTTATGTGCTTTTTTAGTTTTTCATTTTTAATAAATTTCGCAAGATTTCAAACAAACTTCTTTCATGTTGACATTATGAGGTACTGTTTGTAGAATTTTGAGGAAGATAATGAATTTAATCCATTTTGGAATAAGACTGTAACATAACAAAATGTGGGAAAAGTGAAGCGCTGTGAATACTTTCCAGATGCACTGTATATAATAAAGTATATTAATATTAAACATGGCATGACTACTGGATGGTTTGAACTTCTGAACAGATTTTGTCTATAAATGTACTTGTACTTAAACAGCATGCAGGTGAATTTATTGATCTGACTGAGCCGCTCAGAAAATCAGCCTGCATCCCTGCGTAACCCAACTATATAATAAAATTATAGTAAACTCTGAATATAGCTCTAAGAGTGTGTAAAATATCTATAACCAGGTTATCAAATATGCAAATACCAGTTCAGTGTGTTATTTGTGTATCAAATCTATTTTATGAGCACTGAAAGTGTGAGCACACGAGCACAACAGTGTTTAATGCACATGTATAGCTATTGTGAGCTATCTTATTAGTTGAGATCCTGATTTTTATACCAAATTTTCAAACAATTTAGTCACAACCACTACCAATACAGGAACATGAGGACTACATGTGAATAGTCTCAAAGCAGCTTCACAGAAATATATAAACACAGAAACCGATATTAAATGTGTGAATTTATCCCTATTGCGCAAGCTGGTGGAGACCTGAGTACAAAACTGCATGTGGTAAGTGCAGTCCCAAGGCCATATTATATAGTTATTATAAAGAATTAGCATTGAGAGTATTGTCACTGTAGTAATGAATTGTAAATTTAGAGGAGGTGGCACATTTGTGTTACACCTAAAAAGTCATGGTCAAATGCAGACATATGGTGTGTGTTTGCTGAGTAATGCTTATATGATCGTTAAGCACAGCATAATATAACCACACATAAACACACAAAAAATGTATTGCTAAGAGTTTTTCCTCTTTATAACCTCAGAGCTGTTAGACTGGCAGCAGTGTGAGCAGTGTTTAAGCTTGCTGATGCATCCTTGGCCCACCTCATCACAGTCTGGTCTCTCTGTCATGCTGTTTAGCTCACACAGATATCTTTGCATAATGTATTGCACAGTAAAGCTGGAGAGCAAAAGAGTGTGAAATACTGGCTAGGTGAGAGGACTAAAAACAAAGCCCAAATGTCATTACAATATTTTTAGATGAAAAAAAAATATCAAACCAACCTATAAACAAGGCATGCAAGAAGAATTGTGTGTGGTGTTTCCTAAATTTCAAACTGGATGCGTATACAAATTTGATTCATTTTATTGTCTGTGGACATAAATTTAATGAGATTTTATGACAACACAGCAGTAATAAACATCAGCTATGAAAAAAATTCAGCAATGCTTAGCTAAGCGCAGTAAGATATACAGTAAATCTGAGAAGGCAAAAGTGCAAAGAAGCAAAATCAAGATCTCACACTTAATGAAGCTGTTCAAACATTCTTCTGAGGAAATAACAAGCCACAGTGTCATTAAAAGACATTCTCACATGCTTTAAAATCAGCTATTTTATAAATCAGTACTCCATCAAGTAAAGCGAAAGATCTTATCTTCCTCTGTCCTCAATTAACCATCAGTGAGAGTGCATTTCATATTGTTAGGCCCCATGAGTCCGGAGGTGCAAGACAGCTCTGAAAAACAGTGCTCGGTTCTAGTACACAAAAATAACCGAGTTTGATACGCTATCCGTCATTTCGGAGCTATATTTTAGGGACCTGTAGCATGTGATAACTAGAAAAGTATACATGTCTAGTGCATTGTAGCTTAGTCTATGTAAGAATCCCATGATGTGATTGAACAGATTAGCAGATGTGCTGATGTCAGTCAAACAGGGTGATACTTAGGAGTGATTCACGTTAACATTGATTTTTAATTCAGACAGGCAAAACTCAACATATGTACTGTTTATTTAAGATCCTTCTGCTAGCTTTTCTAACTCTGGCCACACCGTGCACTTAGTGAGCCTGAGACATTACATTACATTTGTATTTAGCAGGTATACAAGTTTCCCCAAAAGCCTTCATACATAGGGGAAATTAACACTTTTTAGTAAAATGTCTTCCACAATTGTTCATACTTCATATATATATATATATATATATATATATATATATATCAAAACAATTACACACATATATAGCCTGTAGTGTCAATCATAATGTAGGTTTATCTCTCATTGGGCTTTATTTAATGGCCCAAAGAAAAACTGACATTGGTACTAAGCACGCCTGCGTCCCGCAAGGAGAATGACTAATTCACCTGGGTGCAGTAATTACAGCACAGCCTGCAGCCAGAGTTCATTTCTGTCCATCATCCTTGCTCCTCACTACCAGCATAAGCTTCCTCACCAACATTTCTTCCTTACTGTCTTCGTCTTGTTGAAGCAGATCTCTCCAAAGGAAAGGACAACCATGTCATATGGTCATGCAGTCTCACCTCATATCAACTCAGTGCATTATCTATAATGAAAAGGGTTAGGTATTCAGAGCACGGGGAGAACACGCAAAGTCCGCACACACAGGGCCACGGTGAGAATCAAACCCCCAACCCTGAAGGTGTGAGGCAAACGTGCTAACCACTGAGCCAACATGTGCTCCCTAAAGTAATATTTACAACAACCAAAAAAATAACACTTTACATAAGAGTAGTGTTCATAGGACTATATGATGCCTACACAAATCCTTCATGATAACTGACATAAACCTATAACAAGGCTGATTCCAACAACTATCAACACTCATAATTACTGCTTTTGTCGACTTTGATTCAAGTTGAATTAACACGAGGGATGTCAAGAGAACTGATACTTTGGTACCAAGTCAGTACCAACATTGTTAAAAACATGACGGTGCTTGTTTTTCTGCAGTAGCGTGGGTACTGAAGGTACTGAGGTTGCAATTCTTCTGGAACTGAAGGGGGCAGCAAATACGTGCAAGTGTTTTCGTCAGTCCACACGTGGTAAAGAAGAAGAAGAACGCCTACAAGCACACAGGAAAAACTACAGAAGACGGCGTCAA
Organism: Noturus placidus; assembly: GCA_022414735.1. Lineage (NCBI taxonomy): Eukaryota > Metazoa > Chordata > Actinopteri > Siluriformes > Ictaluridae > Noturus > Noturus placidus. The sequence continues at coordinate 104,099 of JAFFST010046826.1, forward strand.
GTTTATCTCCACCCCGATTCGTTGAGAGTCAAAGAGAGGAAAGCTCGTTGAGAGGAAAGCTAGTATCGGTTTCTGGTGTGTAACCAATGCTATCGTTCGTTTCAAACAAAGCGAGGAAACACCTGGAATTTGGCGAAGCACCTGGAAAGCGGTCCGATATGATGTTTGTTTGAGGCAGCTGGCATTGTGGCCGTGAAACCAGCTAACATTATGCTCCATGTAATGTTAGAGATTTGTTAGAGCCAGTTATTTGTTAACGACGCTAACGCATTGCAATGTTATAAACTACCTCCTAATGGGCCACCATGCATCACCGTTCATCCCGTGTCCTGTCAGTAGCCTAATGTCACTAATAATTATTCAAATGTTTATGCTTTTAATAAATCTTTTTGGCCTGCCACCAAATGTGTGCGCGCGCACGTATTTAGGAGTGCACCTTAACACTTGTTATTAGCACTTAGCACTGTTTTATTAGTCATTGTCAGGCAGTGCCTCTCTCTTTCTCTCCCTCTCTCTCTCTCTCTCTCTCTCTCTCTCTGCCATTGTCAGCCAGAGGAGGATGTTCTCCAGAAGTTTTTTATTTTATTTTATTTTATTTATTTATTTTACTTTTGGTGGTATCGGTACTGACTACTAAATTCTTGGTATCATAACATCCCTACCTACTTAATTAAATGACAGACTTTTTTTTTTTTTTTTCCCCAACGCAACACTTTCTGGGCTGACGTAATTGCAACTGACTTTGTAGCCCAATGTAATTCCAGTATACCAGAGTCACATGATGGTGATGATTTGACATGTGAGCTTGCTTAGTGAGATTAATTGGAAACATTTAACAAAAGCGAACAAGGATATTTTCAGGATGGATCTCCTGAATCCGATACTTTGTGGTAACATGAGCTTAAAACCTGCTGTACAGTATATAGACCTGTTACAGTGGAGGTTTATAACAGCGACAATCCTGATACATTTTTATGGATACTTAAGACAAAATCTTGATACAACAAAGTTATGTATTGATATGACAAATTATGACAGATATGCATATATTTTCTTGTAGGCTTCAGTAAAACAATTTTCATTTCACTAATTATAGGTTTGTTATGAATACTATTTACAATGCCATTACACTGTAATAAAAAGTTACTGATATTTTATATCATGTTAAATTAGATTGGTTTTCGTGTTTGGTGAGACATCACCATTATTTTGGAATAACCACCTGTTAGAATAAGCCTTTTATAATGTTTATATACGTCCGTATCAGTTGTTATAGAAACTTTCTGCACTGTATGTGTCATGTAGCTGTATGAACACTGCTCTTAAGTAACGTGTTAACAGTAATCTTGGTCAGTACCTCATGAGTAGATGGCAAACTATTGTTTATTGTGTTATTTGTGTGTTTGTTATTGGGATGCTGATATCAGGATCAATTTACAGAGTACTTGCTTCAGAGACGGTTATATGTCGGTGGTGTAGGAGTCACTGTGATACACTTAAGCAGAGTAAGCAAGGTCATTAGAGATGGATTAATCACTCCAGTCCAGTTTGACCTTTAAAATCAGATTAGACTCTAGACCAGCTGAAACAATCATTACATGAGACCCATTATACAAAATCACTCAACTTAAAGGGAAGCAACGGCATATACCAGAGCATCCTCAGAAATACTATACGAGTAAAAGCACAAATCTCAATGGGAATCTTTGATTGTGCTGTTGGGGAGTTTGTGTAGAGATATTTAATCCATAGTATGTTGTGAAAATTTATATTAAAAGTTTGGGATAGAATGTACTTATTCTACACTGAAGACGCTCTACATAGTGTAGTGTCTTGCTGTTTTGTTTATTCACACCAATCTTCTCCCCACAGCGAAGAACTTCTGTACTGTGTTGTGCTCTTCTTATTAAACCAATAAGCTACAGCCTATATCCTACTGTCTGTAATATCACAAACAATCTCTCTCTCTCTCTCTCTCTCTCTCTCTCTCTCTGTCTCCTGTAAATGCATCTCCCTCCAGTAACCACATCATCCGTCTCTGCAACACAGTACAGATCGATGCGCAGCATCTACACACCACTTAGACCCTGAGGCTAAGAGTCGCCCAACCCAGCATCTCTAGTCATCTCTATCCTTCAGAGCACTTCCTTTGGCTTCCTCAGGCTGATTTGACTCATTCTGTCTAATAACCCCAATGTCTCCAGCTACAACTTCCACACCACATTGCAACAACTCCTCCACACACACACACACAAAGGGGGGAATCAAAACACAGCAATTCCCCAAAACGTGAGCAAATATACAGAGCAGGTTAGATAACAGACTGCAAGCTCTCATAGGATCCAGTGTGAAGAGAGTCAAATTGCCTCCCTCAAAAGGAGTGGTCCCACTGACTCTCAGCAAAAAAAATGTTGGGTTCTATACACAACATGGGCGGTCTTAACACAGTACAGGGGAAAAATCTAGTTTCTAGAACACACTGACAGCTTTGATATTTGCTTAAAGATTAGCAAAGTCATTATATAGAAATGGAAAACAATGGAAAGGGAAAAAATGTATTAATCACTGTGTAGAGAAGAGGTGCACAATTCGTCGATCGCGATCGACCGCGGGTAGATCGCCATTCAAAATATAAATAAATAAATAAATAAAATGTTAGCGTTGATGTACAGGACAGCCAGTCTGAGATCTTGTCTTTTCTCTCACCACGCGTGTGTGATCAAACACACCATTCTTTTAAAGACAAAACCCAGCTCCCAGTGTGCACATTAATATCAGTCACCACGGACAATGCGCCCGCAATGAGGTCTGCGATCACACTGAGCTCCTACACACTGATGTGAGATGGATTAGTAGGGGTAAATTCCTGCAGAGATTTTGAGAGCTCTGTCCAGAGATAAGGAAGTTTCTTTTCGCTGTTAAACATGCAGAATACACCCAACTCAATGATGCTGGACTTGGCATTTTTAACCGACCTGACCAACATGTGGATAATCGTAGGGTGGGCGGTTCAATTCCGGGCCCAGGTGACTCCACATGCCGAAGAGTCCTTGGGCAAGACACGAACCCCAAGTTGCTCCCGATGGCAAGTTAGCGCCTTGCATGGCAGCTCCCATTGGCGTGTGAGTGTGTGTGTGAATGGGTGAATGAGACACAGTGTAAAGCACTTTGGATAAAAGTGCTATACAAGCGCTATATAACATGTTAAATTAGCTTAATTTGGAGCTGCAAGGAAAAGGCATAACCGTGGTCAATATGATCAGCTCAGTTAATGCCTTTAAATGGAAAATGCACCTTCTGTCCTCAAAACTGCAGCATCATGATTTTGGGAACTTCCAAAACCTCACGCCAGAGCTGGAGACGCAGCGGAAGGCATGTACGCAGTTTAACATTACACTGCATGCAGATTGACAGCTGTCGATCAGAGTTTCAAGACTTTCAAGACTCTCTTTACTTGAGCCAGTCGCTACTATTATTTCTGTGAGTCAGCCCTTTCCCACATGAAGAGTATTAAGTCCAAATACCGTTCCACAATGACTGATCATCATTTGGAGGCCTGCTGGAGGCTGGTTACCAGCAGCTTCTGTCCGGACTATGCAACCCTCGCTGATTCTATTCAGTGCACGTCATCAGTGTAAGGTACTGACCAAAAATGTACTGAATTGTAGTGTGTCATAAGGGATATATATATGTGTGTGTGTGTGTGTGTGTGTGTGTGTGTGTGTGTGTGTGTGTGTGTGTGTATTTCGCATTTTTAGTGTAGGAAGAACTTCTTGACTGGTCATGTTAAAAGTAGCTCGCAAGTCAAAAAAGTGTGTGCACCCCTGGTGTAGAGCATATACAATGGGTACATACAGTAAGTCGAAGTCATGTCCCTTTTCCCACTTCAAAAGTATTATAATTAAATTTTAAAAATGTGAATTTATTGCTTCAAATTAATTAAAGGAGCTGAGCAAAACTTGCTTTAGCTAATATTTTCGGCCTAAGATCAGACTGCATTCCTGCACCAACGTAGGAGTTAACCAGCAGTCAATTCAATTCAATTCAAATTTATTTGTATAGTGCTTTTTACAATAGATATTGTCTCAAAGCAGCTTTACAGGAATATAAACACAGTACACACACAGTAAAAAAAGCAGTCAGTCTGAGAGTTTCTCTATAAACCAAGAGCTTATGAGTTTGAACAGTGATGGCTGATCAGGATATTAGATTGGAGGGATTAAATCTAATATCTATCAAATTGATATTGATATATCAATATATCAATCTCGATTAGATTTGAGCAATGCATCATATCACAACAATCTCACAGATGGTGTAATAAGAACGATGTGGAGAAACTATTACACACACAGCAATAGTCACTTCTGGGTTTTTGTTGTTTTTTTAATTGTATCATGTCCATAATGAGCTATTGGGTTCATTTAATCTCCTCGGAATATAAATACGGTGAACAGAAAAGCTGTGACCCATTCATTCAACCCAATAAACACTAAACTTACTTTTGGGAATTCTCTTATATCACTCTCTTATATTATGAACTGCTATTAAAACACCTTAGATACAGGGAATACTGGATTATAGTTTCTGTTTGTGTGTCTCTGTGGTAACAAATACCTATGATGAATGGATTTAAAGGCACTCTATAAAATAAAGTTTATTATTATTATTATTATTATTATTATTATTATTATTATTATTATTATTTATTTATTTATTTACCTCCTTGAATAAGATGATCAACTGCCATCCTTTATTATTGCTGACACATGTATTTTCAAACCGTGAAAAGACTTATTTCTTGTATTATGACTGTGTGCTGTGTGTTTTGTCTATCTGTCCAGCACCTGCACCAATAGAAGTCACCCACACACTGCATCTTATCTATATGTATAAATACTTCTGTTTTGCATGAATAACCCGGATGGCTCTGTGAACAGCAATGTGTCAGTGTGTTCATTTAGACTTTCCAAGCATGAATGCTCTGTGGTGCATCATAGTTTCTCGCTCATAGCGTAGAACTAAGAGATAAGAGTAATAAAAAAAAAGGCTGAAAAGGCATGATGGAGGACTGAAGGACATAATCTGAGATTCCAGGTAGGTTTTGTTGTTTTTTGTTTTTTGTTTTTTTATTTGTTAATTTAGTCCATTTACTTTTTGTTTCTCTTCCAAAGACATTGTATGGAACAAAGATGCCAGTAAATAATCCACCCTCTGTGCTTTCTTTACACCCATCACTGTACAGTACGTTATAGAAGCCTTTTCAATTTGCTGATGACGTATGACGAGCTGAAAAATATCAGCCTAAATGGAGATCAAATCTGTGTCACTCTGTGTAATCATCTGACATGACTGTCACTGATTTCACTGTTAATGCTGTTCCACTTGGATCCAAGCTCAAAATAATTCAACTTAAAACAAAGCAAATTATCTGATATGGATATAAAAATTTAAATCTTATATTGATTTTTTTTTTATCCTTGAAAGACAGGGTCACTTAGCCTAACAAGCAATTATACCAGCCTCCCCTAGTTCAGAAACAGTACAGGTATTAAAAGATTTTGTTTTAATCTTAATTTTCATATTTTATATTTCATCTATTATGTGCGCTTGCAAAGACACATATTAAAGATGTATTGTGTATACAGAGTTTAACCCTGGATGTCAAATACACAAAAAGTGTATGCCTATGCCTTACTTCAGACCAGATTTACACAGCTGCTCTGAATCATCACAAACAACAAACACATCTTCCTGTGTTATTTAGCATACTCAAACATACTCATAGTGATTTGTTTCAGTTTGAGTTTCTAAGCAATGTTTTTTTTTCCCCACAGAAGTGATGACACGCTCCTGTGTGCTGCAACAGAAAAGCGTGGGAAGATCACGAGTTTCGAATCCTGATAATACCACAGCCATCTGTGGCTTGGAGCCAAGGAAGTAAAATTCACCATGCCCGCTAGGGTGGGAGGGATAACATACTCTCTCCCCTGTCAATCACAGCAAGGTGTGACATCTACATATTGTAAACAACTGAGGAACGAAGAGGCTGTGGTTCTTTGACTTGTGCACAACCTCCCGTTTGCAAAGCTCAACATCAGCTTTTACGCAGCTTTTACGGCATGAAAATGAGATTTTAATTTTCTATTCGCAAGTCATTTTCAAGTAAATGCTAAGCAAATATCGCAAAATTAATACTTTGCGAACTTTAAATTAAGCCCTTTTCGGTAGTTAGGGCTAGTCCTCTGTAATTTATTCTGATGCTTTACTTCTGCTTTGTGCTTTCTTTTCTTTTGACCCACCTTCTGCTGTTGTGGATAGTCCCATATGGATATCCTTAACTTCTCAAAAACAGTTTAAGATGCACTCTTGCTTTGGTGGATAATCTCAACTGGACACTGTAGATTTGTGCATTTTAAGAACTGCTGCCGTAATCATGACTGTCCTGCGCTCACCCCAGGACTCCTATTCATAATATGCTCATACTGCACATCTCTACAACATACTTAGTACTGTTTGCCTTTACTTTTTTAAAGCTGTATACTGTAATGATTTCTAATCCCATCATGGAGTCATGGTAATAGGGGCAGCTGTGGTCGGTAGAGCGGGTTGTCCAGTAATCCACTAATTGTAGGTTTGGCGGTTCGATTCCTGGCCCGGATGACTCCACATGCCGAAGTGTCTTTGGGCAAGACACTGAACCCTAAGTGGCCCCAGATGACAAGCTAGCACCTTGCATGGCAGCTCTGCTACCATGAGTGTGTGTATGGATGGGTGAATGAGACACAGTGTAAAGCGCTTTGGATAAAAGCGCTATATAAGTGCGCCATTTACCATTTTAAATGGTCTGCACTTATATAGCCTTAGAGGTACCAAAGTGCTTTACACTGTGTCTCATTCACCCATTCACACACACACTCAGAGACTAATGGTAGAAGAGCTGCCATGCAAGGCGCTAACTTGCCATCGGGAGCAACTTGGGGTTCTGTGTCTTGCCCAAGGACACTTCATCATGTGGAGTCACGTGGGCCAGTAGTCAAACCGCCAACGCTACGATTAATGGACAACCCGCTCTACCACCTGAGTCACAGCTGTCATGGAGACAGACCTTTGGAGTCTGATTCGTCTTAAGGTTTCTTGCTCATTGTGGATCTAAATCTACATCCAAACTTTCTGTAAAGCCACTTTTCCTGCAATGTTTATTGTTAACAGCACTATAGAATAAAATTGAATTGAATCACAACTCGGTTGTAAATTTATATTTGATAGAGGAGAAATTGGTCAAAATCAGACATCTAAACCAAATGTTCATGGTCTGCTTCTATTGCAATACAGGTGTGAGGAACCTTAAAAATATACCTATCACTTGAAAGGTAGTGATATAATGATACATTGCGTAATTTGTACCATCCACTCTCTCATCCACTCTCTATGCCTGTCTTGGTATATAATAGGGAAATTTTTCTTCTGCTGTTGACAGTCACACAGTGGGAAGATCAGGCTTTTACATAGGAGCAAGTGTGAAATTCTTTAACGAGGAGAGACCGATGATTATCACGTATGTATTTGATATGTGATGATATGGTAAATTTTGCAGCACGATTATGCCCGTTTTTAATGTAGTTCATTTTTTCCATCTTGGTTTCAAATTCTTGTCATGCATTTATATATTTCAAAATTTAACCTAGCTCTGTGGGTGCCCTTTTAGCTCACTGTGCTTATTGGTAATTTCCCTGTTCTAGTCCATCTAACATAAAGGTGAGACACCTTCTGAGCTAGAGGTTGCTTGGGGCTTCATGACATGGCTTATTGGAAATGTAGTGGGTGATGTTAACAAGTCCATATGGAGAGGTGGGGCAAGATCTGTAATTAGCCAAGCTATGCCCTCGACCTCTGGCCAGATCAGTGCTCAGACTACCAGGAAATGCATCATTGTTGGGCACCAAATTAACAAGCTCGTTACTTCATTTGATTTATAAACACTGCCAAGTTATTGACTGAAAGGAAAAGCACCAAAAGCTCTCCTGGGCAATTCTTCGACAATGAAAATCATGAAACTGTCTCTCCCAATTGGATGTACTAACCGGATAAACCTACCTCGCTCTAACTCACATATAAATCAAGAAATGTCTTCTGTTACACCTTCCATCTCTTTGAGTGTTCTGTAGTACCCAATTACAGTAATCAGGAATAAAGCTCAGGGCCAGTCATTTCCCACAGTGCTAGTTATTGTTCAGTCATCAGGGTGCACCCAAAAGAGGCAGCAGAAACACTGAAACAGTGTGAATGGACGGATGAGCATTTTCATCATTACAGTTAAGGTTCAGACCTGTACAGTCAAGCCCAATCAGTTCAAATACAGGTTCACTCGGTGAGACAACACAAGATAGTTAGATGAAGAGAGAGATAGAGAAGGAGAAAATTGAATGCGAGTGAAGAAGAACAATAAGGATTAGGTGAGTGATGGAGCAGAAAGAGTCGATTTGGCCAGAGAAAGGACACCTGGGGAGAAAATACAATTTTTTTAATGAAAGGGGAAAAAAGGAAACGAAGGACAAAAAGACAGAAATACAATTAAATCTGCACAAGGGCTTGTACAGTAGGTGGTATCAGGTATAGTGATATTTGGGGGTGGAAGAATCTAGCAAACACCTGGTAATGATTTCCTAGCCTAGTCTGTGTGAACTTAGAGGAAGGTCTTGCCTAAACAGGATGATCACAATAAAACTCTGAACAGGTTGAGAAATGATAGTGGTAGACTTGTGGAACAATGTGCTAGAATTGTTTACTGCCAAGCCTCTTACTATTGCAATTACAAAGGATTTGATTGTTCAACCACTCGGCAAAGCCTAAAACAAAGCTAATTAAACTATAGCAAGCTGGTCTGAAAATGTGGCATGCCAACAGCGCTTCTGATTTTAAATAAGCATCTTAGGATACAGCCAGGGATGTTTCCAGGCTATGCCTATCAGTTCATTGTAAGGAAGTCTGTCTGGGAATTAGAGCAACAGATGCCACTATATGTATATGCAATTCTCTTACATGGATCTGTCTTTTCTATTAATTACAGTTTGGTCTAGCCAATTGTATTCTCCTCTGTTTCCAATGAGAGAAATGCCTTGGCATTATAGATGCATCCATGCATGGAAGTGTCCATTTTTTAGAAAGTAACCTCGAGGCTGCCTGGAGCTCAGAGCAACACACTCCTTCTTACTCAGCACACACACACACCATCCTCCTTACCTTTGCTTGCAGTAAAATGTAATGCAGCTCCAGTCAACCAAAATATCCAACAGGACTATAATTAAGTACCGGTTATGTACAACTACTTCCACTAATGTATGTGTGAAGGTGGTCACTGGGAAAAACAGGGTTTATTAATTACTTAAGAGAGGTCTCACTAAGTTCGGCGCTGTTGCTATTTTGAATAGAACTACACATGTTCACAAAATCCTCATCATCTACCCCTGTAGACCAGATAGAGTCAGGGAACAAGAATGAGAATCAGAAAGAACAGAGAAAAGAGAGCCACGGTAGGAAGTTTCAAATCAAAGATGTGTACTGAGCTATTAGAATTGTCGTTAGTTCGATGCCTATTTTTGGTCTCTTAATATTCTGATCATTTTCTAGTTATCTATTGAAACATATCAGTGTGCACAGATCTAGGATTAATGTGAACCGGTTATTTTATGGCTCGTCACTGACAGTTCATTCAACCACCTCATACTAAATGGTAAATGGCGCACTTATCCAGCGCTTTTATACTACTACATACTAATGATCAATAATCACATAATAAGCCTCAATTCGACCTTTTCATCTTTATCAAGTCCAACATAAAATTGTATAGCTGTATTTGCAGTGCTATAGCGCAGAGGTTCTCTTGCAGTATTTAATGTGTACAATAATAATTTGCTATTTATTGCTGAGTTTGCATTTCTTGACTTTATTTTAATGTTTATCTTGGTTTATTTGATGAACATATTACCATTTCAAATCCAAATCATCATATCATGAAATTACACTTTGTACCAATACTATCTTTCTAAACTCTGTGTTTGAGAACAGCACTGATGCAGTAAAAGTAAGTATTGAAGAACACTTACATCCCACCATCATCATGGCCACAGAGAAGATCTTCTCGCCATCGGTGGTAGGAGCGATGTTACCAAAGCCAATGGTGGTCAGGCTGGTCATTGTGAAGTAGAGTGATGATATGTAGAGGGTGTCCTTACTGGGTCCTCCCTCCCACTGGCCTGAACCACTCGCATTGTACCGATAAGGTGTGCCGATACTGATTGCTAGCTGATAGAGCCAGCTGTCTGTTTTAATGGTGTTGGTGACTTCATCAATGACTTCGTAGTCGCCAATACTGTACCAGATACAGGCCAACCAATGAGCAACCAAGCCAAAGACGCAGACAAGGAGAACCAGAACAGCAGCGCCATACTCCAGATAGTGGTCCAGTTTACGAGCCACACGGCCCAGACGCAGCAGACGCACCACTTTAAGTGAACTAAAAAGGCTGCTGAGACCCTGTAATGTACAGAGAGGGAAAATACAGATATTATTTGACCTTGACTGTCCACCAAAGAAGAGTTTTGAGAAAGATAATTTACATCAGCATCAACATTTCACAATAAAATGCAATTTATCCATTGCAATCTACTATTACAGTGGGCTTTAACGGAAAACATGGCAAGCACATCACATACAACATTGTTACCAAACTTCGATCAAATTCAAAAAGACTGGACGTGTTGCAGGCCAACCAAGAAATGGACATCCACGAACATCCACTGATGAAGGCACAACCGACAAGGTGCTTGAAAATTTCAATTAAATATATAGTGGTGCTTGAAAATTAAAATTAAAATGTTCTATATATCTGAGTAAATATGACCCAAAACATACGTCCTAAAGTGTTGCATTTTGTGTTTACTTGTGTTGTCCTTGACTATTGTTTAAATTGGTTTGATGTTCCGAAACACTTAAGTGTGACAAACATGCAAAGGAACAGGAAATGAGGAAGGGGGCAAACACTTTTTCACACCACTGTACATCAGTCTCCACATCCACAAGATCTACACAAAATACGCAGAAGACATTTTTAAATTGTGAGAAGCACTTTAAGATTAGGGATTATTTTAAAATATGTTTATTTTAAGCACCTACGATATCTTCTAAATCTTTTGCCCATGAATAATTCTAGTTTGAGCAATGATTCAGCCATCTTTTAACTATAGTTACTTTGATCTATCAGTTTTCAACCTAGAGAAGGAGGAGAGCAGAGGTTGTAATAGGCAGCTGCACTTCCCCTTTTCCAGTCACATCAAAGTCTCCACTTCTCCTTCAAGTAGGAGGAAACAGGGGGATCATCATAAAGTCGATGTGTTTGAGAGTGGCCACCAAGCTGAAATGGTTCTCAGTAGACTAAATATAACAATGAATCTCAAGCAGAACAGCATGGTTTCATTATAATACCTAACCACTGCTGTTAGACTCCTCAACTCCTCATAGCTCCATCTTGATTGGTAGTACTGTATGCATCTATGAATTACAAAAGAGGGCTTGGTGGCTTAGTGGTTAGCACTTTTGTCTCGCACCTCCAGGTTTAGGTGTTCGAGGCCTGCCTCTGCCCTGCGTGCGGAGTTTGCATGTTCTCCCTGTGTTTTGGGGATTTCCTCAGAAGACATGTGTTGTAGGCTGATTGGCATTTCCAAATTGTCCATAGTTTGTGAATGAGTGTGTGTGCGATTGTGCCATGTGATGGGTTGGAACCCCTAGGCTGCCCCTGCCTTGTGCCATGATTTAAAAACCCAGGCTTCCCCAGAACCCTGTGCAGAATATGCGGTTCAGATGGTGGATGGATGTATTACAACATTTTTACAGATTTCTTTTTCATTTGGATTTTTACTTGATGCATGTTTTGTCTTCTTCTGAGTTCTGCATAATGGATTCTGTTTGCATTAATATATGCTTTGTTAATCAAGTGTGTTTTATGTATACTGTGTTGACCCTACTTGTTTTTAAATATGTTGTGTTGAACTGAACTGAAACTAATTCCTCTCAGTCAAGCTCAGACAAATGAAGTATATTATGTACAGTAGTCCAGTTGCTGGTTAATATTTCAATTTCAATTTTAAAACTGAGATTTGAAATACTAACTAACAACTGGACGAACGTACAGAAAGGCAACATGTTGCAAAAGACTTTTTTTTTTTTTCGTTTGCAAAAGAGAGTAAAAGGGTGCTCTGTCGCAGGTACGCCCACACAGACTAAAACAATAGATCCTTAGACAAAACAAAAAATAAATATCACTTGCCAACCTCATCCAAGTGAAAATAAGAGGTCTTAAAGAAGCTAAATTAACATGCCAAACTATGCTATTGTATTTCTTCAGATATTCTCTATTTAATGACAATCGAATGTTTTGCTTGCCGACTCTTTTAAAAGACTAAAAGTCGACAAAATAATAACTTCTATCTAATAAAACATAATCCCTGAATTTCCTTGGTTCCATGTTCATACCTGACAAGATTTATGGGGATAACAGGGGAAACAACTGAACTAGCAGTGGCTAGCCTAATTCTTGCATCTTCATTAGCCTTAGCAAGTGGCAAACTGTCAGCTTGGAACCATTTATAAATAGCTGCACAAGAGTGCACCTCAGAATTTTAATTAGTATTTCCTCTAGCATAGTCCTATGCTTTTTTCTCTCTTGCTTTTTTTTCTAGCTGTCACATAATCATAAGAGCAAATTCTCAAACATGCAAATTTAGTAATTTTCCCACAACACTGTCATGGAAGGGGAAGGGGAAGTAAAAAAATAAATATTTGTAGAATAATATAAATAATACTTTTTTTTTATGTTAACACATGACAGTCATTGATTCTGCTAGTCAGACATTGTATATCCTATGAATACTATAAATCTTTTCATTTCTGCCTAGCAATTTATTAGCTTTGTGCATACTTAGCATCCAGCAAACTGCAACATTGGTTTTCTTTCCCAGTAAGGAAATTGATGATCTGAGTTAAGCCTATAGAGAACTGGAGTAGAAGACCGGTGTGGGGAAATAGCTCAGAACTTTTTAGCTCAGAAGTATTTGTGTTACCATAGTAACATAGGAAAAATATATTGGTGATAATTGTTCATAGTGTTTTGCAATTTTGCAAAATAAAAACTTTTATATATATATATATATATATATATATATATATATATATATATATATATGCATAAAATAGGCAATATAGATGCAAACCTGTTACAATTTAATCTAAAATTATAGAAAACTACATTTATGTTTGACATTTTCATGAGTTTATTAAATAATTCAACGTCACAAAAAATTCAACAAATGCTACTGCTACTACTAATACTACTACAATAATAATAATAATAATAATCATCATCATCATCATCATCATCTAATCCTACAATACTATACGGAGCAATGGAGTTTTCATTCCTGAACTTTTTTCTGACAAAATACATTAGATCCATTTAGGTCTATTTGCTTTTGAGTTATTGAGGTTTAGGGCACGGTGGCTAAGTGGTTAGCATGGTTGCCTCAGGGTTAGGGGTTCAACTCCTGCCTCTGCTCTGTGTGCCCACAGTTAGCATGTTCTCCCCATGCTTTGGGGGTGTCCTCCAGGTACTCCAGTTTCCTCACCCAGTCCAAAGACATGCGTTGTAGGCCGATTGGCATAGTGTGTGTGTGTGTGTGTGTGTGTGTGTGTGTGTGTGTGTGTGTGTGATTGTGTTCTGTGATGGGTTGGCACCCTGTCCAGGATCCCCTGGACTAGGCTCCAGGCTCTCCACGACCCGGTGTGGGATAAGCGGTACAGAAAATGAATGGATGCATAGATGGATTAGGATTTCCACCACTGTATTGATTTTCTTTCAATCACCCTGTGGCTATACTCCATGGGTCCCTGGGGGTCCCTACTTTAAGTACCACTGTTCTATGTAGAATGCAACAACTGTTTTAACTGAATAAGATTACAGAAGCAGTGAACAAACATTTGTTATTAACTGTGGCAACCATATTCAACCTTTCTGCACACACAAAGACAGATGTACCGTATTACATTCACGTATGGGGATATTTGGGGGTTCAACAAAAGATAAATCCTCTCACAAACACACATTACCTCTGACATCCAACCCTTGATACCTCTCCAGGAACTATGCACCAGAGCTTTGCATTATACAAGAAATGAAGCTTGTGCCAGAAGAGAGCAGGTCACAATGCTTCAATAATAGCTCTAGTAAAATTCCACTAGCATGTGTGTGTGTGTGTGTGTGTGTGTGTGTGTGTGTGTGTGTGTGATTGTGTGTGAGTGTGTGCAGGTGCCTGCAGTGTCTGCTTAGAGAGCAGGGTTTTAATGCGGCAAGCTAATTTGGATTGCTTCGCATCTAAAATCACTTTAGACAAACAAACACATGGGTGAATTGTTCAAAACATCATTAGCATAAAATTACAATACCATCAAATGCCTCCATACTCAATAAGCCGAAGCAAAGAGTCGCACGCTGCAGGGAGGTGGTGGGAAAAGAATGGTGAGACAACCACGACGACAACAACAACAAAGAGAGAAGAATGAATTACCGGCAGCACGGAGTCTTCGGTGCGTGTGCCGTTCCGCCCTGCCGGGATGTGGCCCACTGAAGAGGAGTCAGAGATGGAGTCCTGAAACAATGGAGAACATTACTGAAGGTCAGAGAAGTCAAATAAGCAAGAGGTGGTTAGTTAGCTTGCTTCCATGAGGTCAGATACTTGCATCAAGTAAGCCTTGTCCATTTTGACCGATTATTTTGCTTCAGAAAACCATTAAATTTAATGGAGAAGGAAAAGTGGTTACTAGTTTTTAAAATTGATTTAAATGGTTATGTAGCTATAAGAGGAAGACCCATCCTAATGTGTCCCAGTAATGTCTAAGTAATCCACCATCTTCTAACATGAAAAGCAATAACCTACCACAGTTCATGAGAATTTCGTTAGCTCCTACTCAGATGGAGTCAGCACATCCTTCATCTATACATATCCTCACAAAAGTAGCCAATATTAATAACTTCAAGCCTTAAAGCATCTCAGATAAACTCAATAACTCAACAGAAAAATGGCTGCTGTGTGGACACTCACTCAATCATTTGATCTGCCCAAGTATGTAGGATTTGACTGAATGACCATGAAAGGATGAGAGAGAGTGTGTGTGAAAGTACCTGACACTCTTGATGCAATCAAACAAATCAGTGAACAAAACGATTGATACATCAGTAAAATGACCTCAGGAAGCTTCTAGGAAAAGTTTGAACAGCCGGAGCTGTTCTGCATTGAGGAAGGGGATAGAGAACTATTGTAGGCACGCACCTGACAGCTGCATGCCAGGAAGATGACATAAGCTGGGTGATGTGCAACAGCCTCAGAGCTCTGTTTTAACGTGCATACAGTATATTCAGTGTTCACGTGCATGACATGACCTTTCTATATATGTTGGCAACAATTTCGGGCAGGTTGTGAGAAAGGGCTACTGTGGAATGAGCGTAATGTGGGTCTGTCATAGCAACACACAGTGGTTGCACATAACACCTGTCAACTCAACAAGTGTGCTGCTGAAGCTGACAACTTGTTATAAACTGAAGGGAAAACAGAATGCAGAGGGGTCACAAGCAGCGAAGCAGGCTGTGACATTTTAACAGCATGTGTTTCAGTCATACCAGGCCCGTGTCATTTGACTCAGGCTTTGGTAAACAAAGATACACTCGCTTCCCTGTGTCTGCATCTTATATGTACAAAAATTTTTTAATATAAGAAAAGGTACAGTTCTACTGCTCTCCAGTGTATTCCATTTAATTTCCAAAACACTGCTGATATATTAGCGCTCTCTCTCTCTCTCTCTCTCTCTCTCTCTCTCTCTCTCTCACAATTTCTCCGACCTGTTCTTCTCCATGTCTTGATTTTCTTTCACAGGGACACTATGGACTGGAAATATTCTTTGAATCTATGCTAGGGATTGACTAGACTAGACAGCTAGTCACTTAGTACGATCAGTATGTTTACATGGACAACAATAATCCGATATTAACCAGATTAAGACAATACCCTAAATTAGAAACTAGCTCATTGTTTACATGGTAAAGTCATTCTCAAAGTAAACACAATTGGAATTAAGACGTGTGGAGTAATTCCTGTTTTAGTCGCATTATCAAAGTGCGTTACAGACATCTAACACATGTACATGTACGCATATTTCGGCTAATATATAGTGGTAAGTACACGGTTTGGGACGCAGCCCATGGCTTCAAGCAGTCGTATATTTGCGCATATAGCATGACAAATAAGTAACTGCACTTGAAGCGTTCGTAAAAATTTTAAATAAAAACACCCAAAACTGTATACGGTACCATAACGAAGACCAACTGTGTGTCCATACATGAAATTCTGGAGGGAACGTCGGACAGCATGGCGTGGTGACGTAATGACGTATGACGTTAATCTATAGCTGTTCTATACACCGGGGGTCCGTGGTGTAATTGCAGGGGGTCCATGGGAAAGTTTTTAAAATGTTTAAATTATATAATTTTGTTTTTGTTAAATGCATCAAAATATACTCAAATATATCATATAAATGTTAATCAAATGTAAGAACAATTTAAGATATGTTTTAAAATGAACCAATTTGGTTATTTGCGCACATTCACGAATATCATATTAGCTGAGCTGATCGTTCTCTGATGGATTCATTTTTAATCTATTTACAAATGAAATGATCATTTGCAAAAACCTACAAGTGAGTAGGTCACTTGGACGGATAAAATAAACAAAAGATCATTCAGGGAGTCAAAATAAATGTCACACCAACAATAAAATGTAAATTTTAAAAATCTTGAAATGTTTTGATTCCATTTAAAATGTGCAAAGTTAATATTATTAATGTTAAATATTAATAAAATAAAGTAACATATATAGAAATATATATATAAAGGTTCTCAACCTTTTGTGAGCTCTGGTCCCCTAGCATATTGCGAACAATCCACATGGACCCTTTCACTCCACAACAATTATAGGATATATATATATATATATATATATATATATATATATATATTTGATGTGGAGTGAAAGGGTCCATGTGGATTGTTCGCAATATGCTAGGGGTCCAGAGCTCACAAAAGGTTGAGAACCACTGCTCTATAACATGTAAAACTGGAACATTAAAGGAATATCCTAAAAGCGGCTCATGTAAACACCTTAATCACAATATTGACTTATTCAGAATAAGGTCAATAATTAGAGTACTGCTATTTATCTAAATGTAGTGAATTCCTTGCTGTGGAGAGAGGCTGACTTGTCAGACAGTTAAGAAAGCATATTAAATGTACTTAGTTTGAAAAGAACACCTGCCATGTTGGGATTTTTCATTTATTTAATTTTTTGCTTTTGGAACATTAACTCTTATCACATCGCATGAAGTGGAGAGGTGTTTTTTGCTCCAGAAGGAATTCCTCCTACAGTTATTATTGCTGTCATTTAAAGCTAACTAAAATCCTTGCACTGTGGCATTGTGAATTCCTTTGTGACCTGTACGGTTTAAAAATAGCACTTTCAGAGGTTCTACAACACTGATCATTCCCACTCTGCCAGTTTTGACTCAGATCAGTGGCACATGCCGGCTCAAAGAGACTGTTTCCGACTCATTTTCTGGAGAGGAAAAAAATGGAGAGGAAAAAAACTCCAAATGCAGCGATAGACATTGCTTCATCTAATATAATGATAATATAGTGTAATGATGATCTGCAGATTTATTATTTTGCACATTTGTTGTGCTGATTTATTTGCTTTCATCATTAACAGTGTAACCTAAAAAGCACTGGAGCTGGAAATTTGATTTCTAGCCTGTGTTATAAATGCTGTGGCTGTTAATTGCAGAGCAGTTTCAGTGCATGTTCTTTGCTGCACAAATTAAACAACCTAAATAGTGATGTCTTGAAACAGTTTTTGCTTTAACTATGAATAAAGATGACTAGACGACTACTTTTTTGAATTGCAGGTCGAGTAGTAACAGTTGATATAAAAAGTCTACACACCCCTGTTTTTTTCTGATACTTCTGATATCTTTGTTTTTTCTGAAACTAAGATCTATCATATCAGAACTTTTTCTACCTTTTTCTCTAACTTTTTCTCAATGTGAAATTATAACATGTAGAAATTCAGTGGAAAAACAACCAAAACATTTACGGAAAAACAGGAGAAATGAAAAACTTACAACAACTGGGTTGTTTAAGTGTCTACACCCCTAAACTAATACTTTGTTGAAGCACCTTCTGATTTTATTACACTACTCAGTCTTTTTGGGTAAAAGTCTATCAGCATGGCACATCTTGGCTTGGCAATATTTTCCCATTCTTTCTTGCAAAATAATTAATATAGCGCTTTTTACAATGGACATTGTCTCAAAGCAGCTTTACAGAAATATAATTTTACATTTACAAGCGACTTACTAATGAGAGCACACTCACACACCAATGGTAGCAGAGCTGCATGCAAGGTGCTAGCTTGCCATCGGGGGCAACTTAGGGTTCAGTGTCTTGCCCAAGGACACTTCGGCATGGGATCACCCGGGCCGGGATTCGAACCGCCAACCCTACGAGTAGTGGATTAGTGGACAACCCGCTCTACCGACTGAGCCACAGCCGCCCTAGCATTCTAGATTTATCAAATTGAGAGATGCCATCTCCTGTGCACCACCTGCTTCAGGTCACCCCACAGATTTAAAGTTGGATTCAGGTCTAGACTCTGGCTAGATCATTCAAAAACACTGATCGTCTTTTGATTAAGCCATTCCTTTTGTTGATTTGGATGTATGTTTTGGGTCACTGCCATACTGAAAGGTGAAATTCCTTTTCATCTTCAGTGTAGTAGCAGACACCTGATGGTTTTGCACTAAAATTGACTGGTATTTGTAGCTATTCATGATTCCCTCCACCTTGATAAAACCGTGGAAAAAAAAAGCATGATGCTACCACCACCATGCTTCACCACAGGTATGTTGTTCTTTTGGTGATGCGCTTTTACTGCACCAAAAAAAACCTTTTGGAATTATGGAATTTTTCTACCTTTTGGAATTGGTCTCACCAGACCATAACCCATTTTGCCACATGGTTTGGGGTGATTTAATTGAGCTTGCATGTCTTTTTGTGAGAAAGGGTTTCTGTCTAGCCACCCCACCTCTTATCCCAGACATGTGAAGAATAAAAGAGATTGTTGTCACATACAGAGGGCAAGCAGTACATGTCAGATATTCCTGCAGCTCCTTTAATGTTACCGTAGGTCTCTTGCCAACCTCCCAAGTTTTTGTCTTGTCCTTTTATAAATATATAAAAAGGGATGTCCTGTTCTTGGTGATGTCACTGTGGTGCTCCACTTTCTCTATTTGTTAATGACGGCCTTTACAGTGTTCCATGGCACATGTAATGTTTTGGAAATTCTTTTAGACCAATCTGTTGATCGATATCTTTCAACAAGTGAGATATCGTATATTCTTTGCATGCTTTTTGCGGACCATGGCTTCAGCACTCGGATGAAACCAAGAAGACATAAAAAAAATCTTACAGAAACAGCTAGTTTATTTGAGGTTAATCAGAATCATTTCATTGATGCCTGTATGATTACTACATTTGAACATGAAAGGGTGTGTACATGTATCCAACCAGGTTTCTTTTTCTTATTTCTTATGTTGTTTCTGAATGATTTTCACTTCATTTTTCTAACTTTGTAATTTCACACTCAGTTTACAAAAAGTTCTCGATTGAGATACACAGTATCATGTGTACTCGTCCCCCATAAGTCTTTAAATAAATCACCTTCACACTTAAATATAAATATAGGTATAGACATAATTTGAATAATATCATATGACTCAATTTTGAAATTCTAATGAGTGCCTTGGATGAGTGTCTTTAAGGCTCTGTGTAAAACTACAAAATGAGACTCAGAAGAGAACACATCCGCTTCTATGAAACACGAGATAGTGTAACTTGAATTATTTCAGCAAATGATCAAGTACTCTCACTCACTTTCAGCAACCGCTTTAGCCTGGTCAGAGCCTATGCTGTAACGGGAGACATGAGAATTCACCTCGGATAGCACCAGTCCATCATTGAACACCATGCACACACACACACTCACATATGGTAAATACTGTCATACTGAAAAGTGAAATTCCTTTTCATCTTCAGTGTAGTAGCAGACACCTGGCATGTCTTTTCAGCATGGTTTTGTACACTTATATAGCGCTTTACACTGTGTCTCATTCACCCATTCACATACCAAAGGTAGCAGAGCTGCCATGCAAGGCACTAACTTGCCATCGGCAACTTGGGGTTTAGTGACTTGCTCAAGGATACTTCAGCATGTGGAGTCATGCGGGCTGGGAATCGAACCCCAAACTCTACGATTAGTGGATTGGTGGACAACCCATCCACTAATCAGGTGGCTCAACCACCTGAGCCACAACCACCCCATATATTGTGAATAGGTTCTAAGCAGAAACCTTTTTAGACAGCAAGCACGAGAAACCAGCCAAATAAAACAAATCCCTGATGGGTCTCATTTTTCTAAACGTCTTTATTTTAATTCCATATTTCTTACTATACGGTATATTCCATAGATGATGACCACTCCTTAATTAAAGCAACATACAATAGGCAAATTGCGTTGTGCTCAACACTGAGAGATATTCAATCAGTCAATGAGTCAATGCAAAATATTAAATTAAAAAAGCTACTGAACATCAGTTACTAATAAAGTTAATTGTTGGAAAATTACAAATATAATCATTCATTTCCTCTCATGAGATGAAGATAAAAGGGCAAACGTCTGGCCTTTTTTTACACTTAAAAAAGTTCTTTGGAAATTTATGTGGAAAATATGACAAAATGACCTAACTATTGTCAAAAGGATACTGGATGCTGTTACCACACGGGACTGGAAGCGGATGCAGGTGCAGATAAAATAAATTATTAATAAACAAACAAACTAAACACAGGGAGCGCGGTCTATACTGACTTTACTTGAACACTGGATACAAAGCTATGACCGCTAGCATGCTACACATACATGCTACAATGTTAACACATACTGTTATACTTGTTAGACAGAACTAACGTAACAAGCTACAATACTGCTCAAAGTGCGCAGCCAGACGAGGGGTTTAAATAACCTACATAATTAAATTAGAACATGGACACCTGGAGTGTATAACCAAGTCGAACATAAACCAATGCTTAAACAGCAGGATAACCAAAACAAACAAGAGGCGCGTGTCCATATCTAAGAGTCTCGTGCTCGCGCACTCTCTGCAGCAGTCTTCGCGCTTCGACGCCACAGCGCCCTCTGCCGGCGGGAGCATAACAGAACCCCCCTCCAAAGGCGCTAATCCCGGAGCGCCAATGAGCACCCCCACCAACAGCGGTCCGGGGCCCCTGTGTGAGCTGTCTCTCACAACAACAGAAAACAATGCGGCCTCCACCGGGCAGCAGACAGGCAGAGCACCACCCCCAGCGGGATTGAAAGTCAGGGCACCATCCTCAGTGGTTCTGGAATGCTGGACGACGCCCCCACAGCGGGACTGGAATGCTGGACGACGCCCCCAGCAGGACAGTAGGTAAGCTTCCACGGCTGAACAGGGCAGCAGGACAGCCTCCTCAGCTGGGCTGGAAAGCAGGATAGCTTCCTCCGCTGGACAGGGCAGCAAGATAGCTTCCTCCGCTGGACAGGGCAGCAGGACAGCCTTCTTAGCTGGGTTGGACAGTCGGACAGCTTCCTCGGCTGGGCTCGACAGCGGGACAGCTTTCTCGGCTGTACAGGGCAGCAGGACAGCCTTATCGACTGGGCTGGACAGTGCAACAGCTTCCTCGGCTGGACAGGGCAGTGGGACAGCCTCCTCAGCTGGCCTGGACAGCAGGACAGCTTCATCAGCTGTGCTGGACAGCCGGACAACTTCCTGGGCTGGACAGGGCAGCAGGACAGCTGAGGCCTCCCTGCACATCTCTGGCTGGAGCTCCGAGGTTGCCGTTGCCCCCCCCTCTAAAAAAAGTTCTAGGCCAGCCTTCGGGCTAGGCAGTGTGGTGTAATTCCCCTGCAGTGGGCAGCCCCAGGAATTCGGGTAGCACTGCTGCCTGCATGGCGCTGTGTAATTCCCCTGCAGTGGGAAACTCTGCTGGCTGCATGGCACTGTGTAACTCCCCTGCAGTGGGAAGCTCTGCTGGCTGCATGGCATTGTATAACTCCCCTGCAGTGAGATGCTCTGCTGGCTGCATGGCGTTGTGTAATTCCCCTGCAGTGAGAAGCCACAGGAGTTCGGGTAGCTCTGCTGGCTGCATGGTGTTGTGTAATTCCCCTGCAGAGGGAAGCCCCAGGAGTTCGGGTAGCTCTCCTGGCTGCATTGTGCGGTGTAGTTCTCCGGCAGCGGGGGCAGGGGAACGTGCATGGGCTGAGACGTAGCACATAGCTCGGCTAGCTGCAGCGGTTCTAGAAGGCATTGGAGCTGAGCAATTTCCTCGTTGAGCAGTTTGCTCCGTTCCCAGAATGAGCGACTTAACGCCTCAAACTCGCCCGCTTCGGCAGCGCTCAGGTTGACCTGCTGCTTCCGCATGATGGGAGCAGTATTCTGTTACGACACGGGACTGGATGCGGATGCAGGCGCAGAACAAGGTCTTTATTAATAAACAAACAAACAAAACACAGGGAGCGCTGTCAATACTGACTTTACTTGAACACTGGATACAAAGCTATGACCGCTAGCATGCTACACATACTGTACATGCTACAACGTTAACACATATCGTTATACTCGTTAGACAGAACTAACGTAACAAGCTACAATACTACGTAAAGTGCGCAGCCACACGAGGGGTTTAAATAACCTACATAATTAAACTAGACCATGGACACCTGGAGTAAATTAAGACACACCCTCGAACATAAACCAATGCTTAAACAGCGGGATAACCAAAACAGACAAGAGGCGCATGTCCATATCTAAGAGTCTCGTGCACACGCGCTCTCTGCAGCAGTCTTTGCACTTCGACGCCGCAGCGACCTCTGTCGGCGGGAGCGTAACAGATGCTAAAGTATTCGGTTACATTGTCATCACAATAATAGAATGATAAAATATTATTATATTTGTCTGGCTTTTCCTGCACCTGTAGCCTACAGTTGCGCGCTACAGACCTGGAGATAGCTGTGAACAGTCTGCCACTGAATGTGCTCCTGCATGCCAGTCGCTGTGTCAGAGTCTATCGAGCTTTAAACACATCAGATTGATTAAGTCGTGCAGGCAGAGCCCCAGATGCCACAGCAATGAAGCTCTTTATTGCAAACCAGTGCTCTGCAATTTGGTGGCTTTATTGCGTTCATCTTGTTGCTGAGCTGTATGTACAATGATGGCATCAGCATGATGGGAGATGACAGCTGTTGCCAGGGTGACCGTGAAAATGATGCAGTCCGGGAGGAAGATGTAAAGTTTGCATTATCTATGTATAACATTGTGTGTATTTATAGCTTGGTGAAAAGAATAATGAGAACTGAAAATCACACTGTATTATGATTCAGGTGAACCACAGTTGCATACTGCCAGAGCTGTAGATAAATATATGCAGTAGGCATGCATAAACTCAGCATAAAGTGCTGGAATTGTGCCTAGTTTGAATTTGTCTTGCTGTGTCTGACAACCTTTCATTTCAAACCTTTCAGTGTATAGCTGTATTCTAAGCTCTAGACATTGAAAATGGAAAAGGCTAGCAGGGATTCAGTTGTTATAATGCAGAGGGCATTGTTATGCCCCAAGTGAATGATAATAATCAAACTTGTCAAGTTTTGAGGTCCTCTGTCATATACACCAGTCCATGCCTTACTTCTCAGCCATGCTGTTTGAGAATAGTTTTGAGCTTATTCACGTATTCATTTTGAATTATATTATTCAATAACAACTATGAATTATTTAGTAACTACTGTGAAGCAAATAGTAAAATTAGAGTTTATGTGGATAATTAATGTAAGTCAGGACCACAGAAAGGTCCTGGGAGTTTAATAGGTTAACACTTCAGCTGGGCCTGTTCTTACAACTCAGCACTTTAAACAAAAGATAGACTTTGGAGTACTAAGAGGTTTTCAAATGATTATGTGACCCGCCAGCTAGCAAATGCCCTTCAGCCACTGTCCGGCCTGCTTAGAATCACTATGTGTAATGTATAGTTCTACTTGTACTTGATTAACCACTGTAAAAGAAGATGGAAATAATGGGAAGAAATAGGCATTATAGATTGTGGATCTCATGTACACATTTCAAAACTTTCCACATATAGTTTAAATATAATAGCCACACAAGCACACCATCACACATGCACATACAGTATATCTTGCATATATAATCTGTCATGCTTGGGACATTTAAGAGTTCACAAGAGGTGTGCGAGAGGCAGCTTAACCCTACAATATATATCAAGTCTTCACAGGTCATACAGTAATATCATCAGTGCTGACACTAAATGTATAAGGGGTTTGACTATGTGATGTTTTATGTATTAACTTCTTATGTATTACATGTTATACTTTTATGTATTA
>JAFFST010046826.1:131075-141305 GCA_022414735.1 Noturus placidus
TCTACCTTTAATAATAAACACCTTCATTTACAAATTGCATTTTGTGTTTACTTGTGTTGTCCTTGACTATTGTTTAAATTGGTTTGATGTTCCCGAAACACTTAAGTGTGACAAACATGCAAAGGAACAGGAAATGAGGAAGGGGGCAAACACTTTTTCACACCACTGTATATGGAGGCCATGATTTAGTAAGACACAAATAGCAAGTCATTATCTGTGTGTGCAATCTATTTTTTTTTTTTTTTTGGATTTATATTTTGTATTGATTCTCGTACACTTTTCAGAGTACAAAAAAATATATCAATACAGAATCAATATTTTTTACCCCAATAACAGCCCCTCCCACCCCACCCAGGAATGTTTACATATGATTCATTTACTTTATGATTCATGTACATGTAATTCAATTACATATGTTTCATATTATTTTCATAAATCCATACAGATTCAAAAAAAAAAAAAAAATGAGTGTGCAATCTTAATGTTAATAAAGTATAAAGTTGTGGGTGGTTAGCAAAAAAAATAAATAATAATAAAACTATTGTGTGAATGGTGTTCCATGCAAAAGAGACAGAAAGGACGATTTGCAAATGGGTTGTTGTTTTTTTTTGTATGCACTAAATGTTTTAAGTATCTGTGGCGAGTTTGAATCTCAAAGAGACTCCAGGTAGAGTAAACCGAAATTAAAACTGAAGTACAACACCAGTTACAGGCAGTGAGACACATCAAATGTGCATTATGTTAATAAAGTAAATGGGAAGGAAAAATTCAAATCAAAGATTCAAATCAAATGTGTGTAGAATATGCAATGTGAAAGTGATGGTAATATTAAGTAATCATTTTGAGTAATTTTCACTTTATTTTAATGAGGCATATTATAGTTAAACTCTCTTATCATTAAGATGTAGTAAATGGTATCATTTTTGTCGTCTCTGTGTGAAAGAGGCTTCCGGAAATGACCTTCATAAGTACTAATTTGTAGCACTGAATAATTACTAATCTATTTGCATTGACATGCCCCGTATCTGGCAACTTTAGGCAAGAAACACCCCCAAGTTTTTTTCATGAATATTGATGAAGCCAAACACGCAAAACACGTGTTCATATAAAATATGCAATCCTCCCCTGACACTATTAGTAAATCAGCTTGCATTATGAAGTTTGTTGTTTTTTATACACACAAACCATTAGCAAATCAGGGCTGAGAGCTTGAAGGGCTTCAGCTGAAAATAATTAAACAAAACTTATTTCCCATGACTGCACTCTTTCTGACTACCTTTCCTAACTTCAACAGTGAATCTCTGAGGTGGGAGAGGGGAGGGGGGTTGCTTTGGTGCCTAGAGCTCTCTGTTCCTAGATCTCAGTCCCTTGTCTTGTTCCTAGATCTCAGTCCCTTGAAATATTCCCAAAACCCTCTTTCTTCTGAAAGGAATCGATTACCAGATTCGTGTAAGGCCATAACATCAAATTGACTTCGAAATTATAAGCACCACAGCATAGGACCACAAAAAAACAAGAAGCATGGAAGTAAGCTGTGGTCCAGGTTTGAACCCAGGCCCTCATCATTAATGTTTCATTAGTGAAAAGTTATTCTTTTGTTGAAAAACTGTTAGGACCAAAGCGGCAAGGCAACATACAGTACACTGGAGGTAATATGGCCCTACAGCACATGTAATCCCCGCACAGCAGAATAGTGCTTTCTGAAAGTCCAGCAGTCAGTCTGCAGTACTGAGGAGATCAAAAGTCATCATCTTGGAACTGGTATTCATCCCCGTGTTTGTTTAGTTTGAAATTGCAATAGACTAGATTCATTCTGCTTACTACCTAAAGAGACTGAGATTTATAGTGTCAGACACTAAAAGCAGACTGGAGGAAAGACAGAGATGTGTCACCATTTTTCAATTTTAAGTCACCAAAAAAACAACGAGGGGAAAAGCAGCACAAAGTGGCGCATATCACTTGTGACCATTTCATGCATTTTCACAGCAATAGTACACAGGGGCTCTCTAACTGTGCAACCACATGCCACATGGGCTCTATAGAGGAAAAGGAAGAGGAAATCAGCCTTGTGTACTGATTGGCTTGGCTTCCAGCAGAGCATGCAAGCCTAAAAAAAGAGCCCTATGGCACAGTACCGAAACAAGACAGACATGCACTAAGGGTTTTAGGATCCGTACGCAGGCCATTATTGGTGAGTAATCTGAAGAAGATTAATATGAATAGGGTAGAAGTATTTCCACAAGAGACTTGAATAAATTAATGGAAGAAGGCAACTAAAGGGAAGGAGGGAGGTAAATAAGGGGTGCGAGGAGAGGCAGAGTTGGGGGGGGGGGGTTGTTGTCCAAGCTATCCAGCTCATTCTGAGGGCAAGGTGATAACTGTATGAGACAATCAGGGGTCTCATACTGTTTCCCACTAGGAAACTGCTATTCCCTTCAGAGTTCTGCTAGGTTGAGCTGAGCTTTCTTTGCCTGGGTTGAGTAAGTCTGCCAAGCACAGGGTCAGCAGTAATCATAACAAATAGTGACAGAGTTAGAGATAGAAGAGGACAAGGAAGGAGAACGAGTGGGAGATATGACAATGTCTATTTGGTTTCTCTGTTCCCTCTGGGTTTCTGATTCAAGATTTCTCTCCATCTCACTGCTTAACTTCATAACTGGTCGCAAGCATTGTGGTTGAGCAGCTTCTTCTGTCAAGATTTCATATTATTTCTGCATTTTGAGGTCATTTTGATATTATACAGCTCCCAATAACCAATGGTAAATGTTTCAGTGGTTCAGATAGACAAAAAAGCCCACACATTCATATATACAAACTAATAATTCCTATTTGGTACACCAAGAGGTTTAAAGATTACTGTAATATTATGTAACAAAAGCACACACATGTATTTTACACTGATGTATATTCACTCTAACAGTTATGAAAAGCTGGTGCATATTTTATAACTTCCCCCAAAAGCACTCCAGAACATGGCAGTGCATGCTATCCAAGTGGGACTTCTATTGCTTCTGAAACCAACACACACATCTAGGTCTGTGTACCCAGAGGCAAGTAGAGGAAAGTACACAGTGGTATGGAATACTGCTCCTAAAATAGCTCTTTACTACATGACTTCCTAATTACAGTGCCAGTGCTTTATAATGAGCATGTAATAGAAGCTTTAGCACATTATGAGAGTCTCTTTAACATAATATCAGCAGTAAGTGCACAGACCAGCCTCCCCACTGCATTATGTTTACTACAAAACAATAGTAGGATACAACTGTCTTAAAGACAACCCAAAATTAAAACTACTTTTTTTTACTTTGTTAATTAATATTATGCACTGATTCATCATTTTCAATCACTTCAAGACAAAATTCTTGCACCGAAATGTTTTTTTTTTCACCCTGCCTCCCAATATCATGCACATATAACCAGAAAAATCTTTGTGAAAGAATTTTGTCTTCACAGTGATGAATCAAGCTAGATATGACAATAGAACATCTCATGGATGACTAGAGGAAAATGAACTATGTTATGATTTAATGACTGAAGGTGCAAGGTGGTTTAGTGGTTAGCACGTTCTCCTCACACCTCCAGGGTCGGGGGTTTGATTCCCACCGTGGCCCTGCGTGAGTGTGGAATTTGCATGTTCTCCCCATGCTGCAGGGGTTTCCTCCGGTTTCCTCCCACAGTCCAAAGACATGCATGGTAGGCTGATTGCTGTTTCCTTAGTGTATGAATGGGTGTGTGTATGTGATTGTGCCCTGTGATGGATTAGCACTCTGTCCAGGGTGTACCGCACCCTGTGCCCCATGCTCCCTGGGATAGGCTCCAGGTTCCCCACAGCCCTGTAGGATAAGTGGTATAGAAGATGGATGGATGGATTTTCACACTGAACATTGTAAAGTTGTTTTTTTTTTGTTTTTGTTTTTTTTTTTAACTGTTTGTTTCTTAACACATTGTAACCTACTGGAAGGCACAAGTAATGCACTCTTGCCCTAGAAGGAAATAAGTCGGTCCAATTCCCAAGCTCCACCCATGCCACTACTGATTTGAACTGATCTAACGTACTTACTTCATCTATTTACAGTAATATGGGACGAATGGTAGTCTTCACTGATCATCCCACATGGCATTTGTTTTACATTAAGTACAATTTAAACATTAGCTAACTCTAGCTACATACTAACTGTATTTTCATACACAACTTTTTTTGAGTCAAATCTAATTTGTATAACCAACTAAACAGCAACTAGACAGACATATTTTGATGATATTGTCTGCATTCTTCTGAAAATTACCACAAAGACTAACTCAAAACTGGGCTTTGGAAAGTGGCAGAAAACAACACATTTCTACTAAAACACAGTATTGAGTGTTGCTTTTACATGCCCCCTAGCCACAGTAAAGAGAGAGAAAAAAAAAAACTTTTTTGACTTTCAAGTGTGAAATGACGTGTTTGTCTTTTTACATTTGGTATTTTAATGTCTTGACAAATTTACATTCAAGCATATGGGATTGTTTTCATGTGCTTCACAAATATTCATGGAAATGAAAATGTGACAATACAGCTAGCAATTCAACCAATATGTTATATCCATATGTCCAAAAACATCGGGAAGTCTCTCTTTCGACCATATCTGGAGCTTCAAATTCAAAATACATCAATGGGAAATGGTGGCACACCTGCTCAAGTGCTGAAAGATTGACCGAGGTCATTGTGGATAGCAACGGTTACTAAGCATCAATTGGACCGACAAACAAGGCTGTGCATGGGTTCAGTCAATCAGTGGTCATATCATATGATGACTCTCCACAATTCACATGAGCCTTTACTAGTTAAACACTCGTGCAACTTGTTCACCTTGATAAAAGTGGCAGAGGTGAGTCCCAAACTTAATAATCAAACTGGATTACTACGTATGTGCCATAAAATGAGCATGTACTGTATAATTTCACAGATATTCCTGAGTCATAAAGTAATGCTGAGTGGGCTGTCTACACACAGCAATGCACATACGGTAAATAAATAAAAAAGAAAAAGAAAGGACATTTCGTAAGAATCTGCCATATTACAGTGGCTCAGATTGCTATTGACTCAGTAAAGTTATGTGTAGTTGATGCTTGAGATAGTTGACTCAATTCAATTATCACTAGAGTCTGACAAATGCTAGGAACTGAACATATCTGCAGTGTGGTTCTGTGCACTGTCATCTTGTGCACTGTTATTTGGCTTTTTTTTTTTTTTACCACAAGGGTTTGTATACATAAATTGTTCCATGACACATAGAAAATTCTTCATGAAAATTTGGACAAATAGGTACAACACTAAGGAAATGAGCACCACAGAGCAGGTGGGATAGAGAGGATGAGAAAACAGGTTCACTACTCATCCTCTTTAGCCCTGGATGTCTATTTGAGAAGGGAGCAGGTGTGATTGCCTCAACTCCACAGCTGACACCTTGCACCTGCTTGCCGTTCTGCCAATCTAACAATCTGACAGAAGTTACTGGCCTACTTCGAAAACTGCAAATATGAGTGTGTGTGTGTGTGTGTGTGTGTGTGTGTGTGTGTGTGTGTTTCGGGACGGTGTCCTGAAAGCCAGGATCATGCCAAAGTTGTGCATTAATTTAGTTGAATTACAAGCTGATGAGGAAAGTAGCCACCAAATAGGGGGTGGGGTCAGAGGGCAAGTAAAATATAAAGACATCTGACACTTCCGATCAATCACACACACACACACACACACACACACACACACACATACACACACACACGCATAAGTGGAGTTATCCAGTGCTCACCCCTGTGCCACTGGAAAAGAGAGTCTTCTTAAACACAAAGTGACAGCTTGTTCGTCTCCTGCTCTGTTCTGCTAACACAGACTGCAGCTCGCAACATTACACAAATCAGCTCGGAAACAGCATCTCTTATTGACCTTGTAATGGCCCTTTCACACTGTATCTCTTTTTTACACAGTTCTGAAATTTACAGAAGAGTTTTCTTTTTTAATAGTAGTAGTAGTAGTAGTAGTGTGTGCTTTGTAAAACCGCCAATTCCACCTGGTTTGGTTTATGAAGACTATCGGATTCATCAAAATGTTGAAAAAATGAATAGTAATCACTAGCTTTAGGTATGAACTGGATTACATACAGTATAATATAGTAAAGGCAAGTGAAGTGTGGGAGATCTGGATGGTATACTAACAATTAGCCAGTAATATTCAACTCACAGATCCCTAACCTTCAGTCCAGTATATTTTACTATAAGCGCAGAACCTTTCCCTTCTGAGAATATTCACATCAAACAGTGCATTTTGAGTCTTTTATCAAGTCTGCTGTAATCTTACCTTTGGTGGTCTCATCCTCGATGGGTTGTTTGAAGACAGTTATATCCTTGAAGGTGCAGAGGAACAGAACCACTTTGTCGTTTTCGTTCCTGATCGGCGCCACCTGCATGTATAGCCATACTGGGCTCCCTGATTTGGTCGAAGACAGGAGGTATGAAAATAAGGAAATCAGGATGAGATGATATGAGTGGTTGAACAACCACCGGGATGAAATAAATAGAGGAGGAATGAGAAAAGTGGATATAATTTGGTGGATATAATGGTTTTATGGGTTAGATACAGAGAATAAAGATATGAGAGAAAGAGTGGAGAAACGTGAAGCTGATTCATTAATATGTGAAATTTGCTGTGTAGTTGCCTAAAAGATCATTAAGCCACAGATTATCCAGATGGGCTTATCTTTAGAAAGTGTTTTAGAACTATTGATTGGGAAGTGTAAGATAACTGCAGGCTTTAAAAGCATTATGTAAGCTTGAGTGTCTACATCATGTTCCTTATCACACCAAATACACAATGAAGAATTGTGAAACTTCTGAGCAAAGATTACGGAGACTCTCTGAACTACACCATCGAGTACCAACAAGGAAAGGTGCGTTCACACATGCAACAATTTTATCGCTGCAAGTAGCCAGTCACTGTACTATGTAGTCACCAGTAGGCGTTCCTGCTACTGGTTGCCATAGTAATCCTAACGCTAACCTATTTTTTTTTTTTTTTTTGCCGCTAAAATTAAATGTTCTGGAGGGAGAGCGTTTGTATATAAAATTCCCAAGTGTATATATGCATCATATTATATTCTTGTTGCCATCGTCGCAAAAGCATGAGTGATATTTAGCTAGCTTAGTTTATGGCCTTAGCATAATTTGTCAGAGCCATAATCATCTGGTTTCCCACGGAAGCTAAGTGGGATTGAGCTGGGCCAATACCTGGATGGGAGACCTCCTGGGGAAAATTAAGGTTGCTGCTGGATGTGGTATTAGTGAGCCCAGCAGAGGGTGCTCACCCTGTGATCTAATACCCCAGTATAGTGACAGGGACACTATACTGTAAAACAAGGCATTTAAGGTCCTGACTCTCTGTGGTCATTAAAAATCCCTGGTGTCATTGGCCTTTATCTATCATGGCCCCCTAATAATCTCCATACCTAAACTGGGTACATCACTCTCCTCTTCTCTTCTCTCCAGCAATAACTGGTGTGTGGTGAGTGTTCTTGCACACTATGGCTGTCGTCACATCATCCAGGTGGATGCTACACACTTGGTTGAGGAGACCCCCCCCCCCATACAGTGTAAAGCAGTTTGAGTGCCTTATAAAGCACTATATAAATCTTAGGAATTATTATTTAAAACAAAATATTAATAACAATGAAACTAAAATTTTTTTTGCAATCGAGTAAAATCCCGGTGTAGCTCCTATATCGGTAAGTGAGCATCACCGTCAGGGTGTTATCAGTGGTAACCAGGAGCCGGCCTTCAGCTCCTCGGCCATGGCCTCCGTATTTCCTGGGTGAAGTGTCCTTGGCACTGCTCGGTCCACTTTGGTTCAAGCCAGACAATTCACCCAAGATAGGAGCTACACCATGAATGTGTTTCATTATTATTATTATTATTATTATTATTTTGTTTTAAATGCGCTAACACCATAAGCTAAGCAAATATAATCGGAACTAATTCTGCTAGTGAGCGCTGGATGCAACAGAACACATGTGCTCTACTGTCACTCCCATTGGTAGATTGGGCGGCTGTGGCTCAGTCGGTAGAGCGGGTTGTCCACTAATCCACTAATCGTGGGGTTGGTGGTTCGAATCCCGGCCCGGGTGATCCCATGCCGAAGTGTCCTTGGGCAAGACACTGAACGCTACGTTGCCCCCGATGGCAAGCTAGCACCTTGCATGCAGCTCTGCTACCATTGGTGTGTGAGTGTGCACTTGTAAGTCGCTTTGGATAAAAGCGTCTGCTAAATGAATAAATGTAAATGTAATGTAAATGTAATGTAAATGTAGATGCTGCACCAAATTTGCATAAAATTAAACTTTTCTTAAATTTGTCACATCGCTGAACATGCCCATATCTAGTCGCCAATGTTTGCTGTTGCTCATGTCACTGGAAGTCGCCAGTTCTCACTGAACATGAACAGTCTCTGGACGCTTTGCCATTGCAAGACGCTGTATATGTGAACGTACCTTAATTCAGAAATGATTAAACCCTGAAGAATGCACAAATCTACAGGTGTAAATGGATAAATGCTGCACATCAATTACTGGGGAAATAGCTTAAAAGAGTCTAAATAATACGGTTGACAAGAATCGAGCCACTTTATAAGAAAAAGACAGCTCGGTTTAGTTCTTGCTTTTTATTATTGCTCACGTATTGGACATATTTCATATATTCAATGTCTTTTTTCCCCCAGGGTGCTCCTTAATACTAATGGTCCTAGCGTTTTATTATACTGTTCACCATACTGATCGATTTATTGAATCATCGTTATTTTTGCTTGTGTCTGCAAGGAAAGACTAAATTTAGAATGCAGAAAGCTCTTCCCATAATAGCTAAAGTACGTAATAAATAAAGAATGATTTCTGCTTTAACATGCCTCAAAAGAGTGTGTGCCTCTTAACGCTGTATCCTGTACACACAACTAAAAGCCTTAAACATAATGATTCCCTGCATGTAGTCCTGTTATACTCACTGTTCTTCTTATAGAGCAGAACTTCAAAGCAATTGGACTCATAGTTGTCAAAAGTCTGTCTGACTTTGTCTATTGTCTTCTTGTCTGTCAGTTCACCATACATAAAACTGCCAGAGGTGAAGTGAGGAGACGGGGTGTGGGAGGGTCAAAAACAGATTGGAGGAAGGAGATGGGGTGGGTTGAGGAGGGGTGGTTGAGGTACAGAGAGGAAACAGGGAGCAAGAGAGAAAGAGAAAGAGAGCGTGTTAAGTGAGTGAACACACCTGCACAGCACAAACACAAACAGCCACTCAACAAACTCTTTGTCTGTCAATGTCAATTAATTTAGTGTAGGTGTGTGTTTGTGTGGGTGTGTGTTGCGTATGATGGGTGCTGACACTGGATGAATGATCCCACAGTTCCACTGTTTGTCTTCATCAAATAAGAGATTGAATAAACACGCACATACACACCAGTCTGATCAAAAAACACTGATCTCACTCTTCATCCTGAAAGCCACTCCAGCCATTTAGTGCACTCATTTCTTGTATTTAAGCCTAGCGCTGAACTAAATCACACTGTCAAAGGGTCTCTGTTGAAATGCTCATGTACACAGCTGAATCAGTATGTGCTAAATACATGTTCTGACATTAGTATTCGATAATTTTAATAAATAAATTAGCAAGGCAAGCTCATTCATCTAATTACACAGGTGCTTGTAACCCTCAGCTAAGTTAAAACCCTCAAACCCTGAAAACCCTGGAAGAGTGGTCAAAAATTCCAGCAAGCCTGGTGGATAATTATGCAAAATGTAGTTATTAAAATGCCTACAAGACATTATTTCTGCTAAAGGAGCGAATACTAGGTTCTGAGGCCAAGGGTGTACTTACTTTTTCCACAAAAAATATCACGTCTATTGTTATTTCTGTTGAATAATTGATTGAAAAAGCTAATTTTCCTAGTGATTTTATTCAAGTGTATCAACTTTATTAATAGGCGCTGTTTCAAAGATGATCACATGTTTACTTATACTTATATATATATATATATCCAAATATGTCAAAAATGCCAACAATTTCCACGGGGTGCACTTATTTTTCACATGAATGTATGTTGTTGCAGCTATAAACAGTAGATTTTGCTTTATGTTTTGGATCATTGTCTTGTTGGAAGACAAATCTCCGTCCCAGTCTCAGGTCTTTTGCAGACTCCATCAGGTTTTCTTC